>WBZZ01003822.1:85000-86860 GCA_019918135.1 Paulinella micropora | reverse complement strand
AATTGTTCTCTCAATAAAAATGAAGAAGAAGAGAGAGAGAGAGAGAGAGAGAGAGAGAGAGAGAGAGAGAGAGAGAGAGAGCGAGTGAGAGAGAGGGGGAGAGAGAGAGAGAGAGAGAGAGAGAGACGTGTGTGTGTGTGTGTGTGAGAGAGAGAGAGAGAGAGAGAGAGAGAGAGAGAGAGAGAGAGAGATTTAAAGTTTAATACTGAAAACAGAAAGTTCTATCCAGATGAATGTTTAGACGTTTTTGTTGACTTTGAAATGTTTCTATAGATAAAAAGATAGTGAGATATGAGACTACGAGACTATGTAAGAGAAAAGAGACAGAGAGAGTGTGTTGAGTTGTATGTGCGTTCATTCTTTGTGTGCGATTCTTTGCAACCTGAGCAAAAATTGAAACGAACGTAAAATACGCGACATTTGGCCCGTTGGCAACCTAAATGCGACTCAACGCCTTCACATACCACCATGCATCTGTTACTCTAGTATCTAACGTAGTAGGAATGCGAGTGCTTGCATTACTTCAGTATCACTATTTCACTGCAACTTCTTTTACTCATTTTCTGTTGCAGGACCAGACTCCATGTGGCTCGTGTCGTTGGTTTGCTCCCTCTTGTCGCAAGTTGTGTCTTCAACGGTGCTGTTCGACTTCACAAACTCAGGAAGCACAGTGACAGGCTGGACAGAGGTAGCAATATTTCATGCTAGTTTCGAGTGATTTATCCTGCATTTTTCTGTTGAATATGATTTGTATGTAATGTATTTAACAAACTGCTTTTTTATTCGAGGTCACCTGTAAGGGCCTAATACGTAATTAATCAGGAATGCACTGTATTACGTATCATTTTATTGAAATGTAATGAAATTGCATAAATAAAACATGTAAGTCTGCAATACTGGAACCAACGTCCCCTCGTTCACCCTCCCCCTCCCCCCCCCCCCCCCCCCCCCCCCCCCCCCCCCCCCCCCACCCACCCACACACACAAACACACACACCTCCTCCTCCTCTTCTCAAGGTCTCGGACACGGTGCGCACCGTGGGGCTGTCTACCGGGGTTTTACATATCATTCCTGCCCAAACGAACCGCCGGTAGAGAGAGAGAGAGAGAGAGAGAGAGAGAGAGAGAGAGAGAGAGAGAGAGAGAGAGAGAGAGAGAGAGAAAGAAAGAGAGAGAGAGATGAGAGAAAGAGGAAGAGACAGAAAGAAAGAAAGAGAGAGAGAGAGAGAGAGACAGACAGACAGACAGACAGACAGAGAAAGAGGACGAGAAAGAGAGAGAGAAAGGAAGAGAAAGAGAGAGAGATAGAAAGAGGAAGAGAAAGAGAGAGAGGAAGACGAAGAGAGAGAGAGAGAGAGAGAGAGAGAGAGAGAGAGGAAGAGGAAGAAAGAGAGAGAGAGATCGAGAGAAAGAGAAAGAGAAAGAAAAAAAAAAAAAAAAAAAAAAAAAAGAGAGAGAGAGAGAGAGAGAGAGAGAAAGTATGTATGTTTTTTAAAGTATATGTAGAGTATATGTTTTTGATAATATATATGATGAATACAGGGTAGAATATGTAACACCAGCAAGATAAGATAGGAATACTTTGTCTACATATCACCTTTTCCTGGTATAAGGTGCGTATGGGGCTTATGAGAGAGAGAGAGAGAGAGAGAAAGAGAAAGAGATTGAGAGAGAGAGAGAGATAAGAGAGAGAGAGAGAGATATGAGAGAGTGAGAGAGAGATGAGAGAGATGATATATATATATGTATATATATATATATATATATAGAGAGAGAGAGATGATATTCTATATACATATATATGTATATATATATATATATAGAGAGAGAGAGAGAGAGAGAGAGAGGTGCGTGAAGGAT
>WBZZ01003822.1:50000-77500 GCA_019918135.1 Paulinella micropora | reverse complement strand
ATGTTGTAAACAAGAGAATCTATCACAGGACGTAATGAGCTTAGCTAGCTTTTTTTGAACGCAACTTGAGTCACTTTTTAGTAGAAACTTGCCACTCGTAGGAGACGGTGAGTGAGAAGACAAAGCATGCGAAGGAAGGCCCGTATCAGACTGAGCAGCTTAACGACCGGCCAAAACCTTTACAGTTGATAATTCACTCTATTTGACCGGTTCATTAGATTCTCCTCTGCACGACGTTTCGACTTCACTAACTAGTTTTCGATTCCGTTCAGAAATGATTCAAGTTCAAACGTGACGATCAACTTTGAACGCAGACGCGGTTAATACTCAAGTTCAAAACTAGTAGTGAGTTCCGCGGCGCCGGGCGGACTGATCTGAACTGACGTGAAGTTTATATTAACTTGAGTTATTAATATATTGGTCTAACGGTCAGCCTGAGCGGATCTATTGGATATTACTGTAACCAATGCTACAATCATATATAATATTATACAAGCACTACCACCCACAAACGGAGCGAAACCATCTGCTAAGTCAAACACCTAATGCAGGACTCTCTCAATTGCTGAGCCAGGCTCAGTGCGTTGGAAGAAAACCCTCACGACTTCTCCAAACGGCGACCGGAACTCGGCCCGGGGCGTCCCCCTCCTATCGGCCAACTGCTTCCACGCAAAAGAATTTAACAATAATTGACAATCATGAGTCCCGCCAGTCACGGTCTAACTGACGACGTCACACACTGAAAAGATGTACCTCTAGAAAATGACTCACGAAACTGCCTGATATGGGCAATAATGGTAATGGTAAAAAGCTAGTGCCACCAGTACCAGAAAAGATACTCTAAATGACTGTATTAATAACTAATAATACTACTCTTGAACCGTAACTAATAATGCTAACGTACCAACTTGATAGCAATACGGACGTACTACTCAGTGAGTTGAGGAGTAAGTGTCTAATTAATTGTCCAATGCTCCCCCCGGCTTAATTAGACTCCCTTACAAGTCAGTGTACACAATGCAACGCGCAACTAATAACTAGATTACGCAAATAAGCCAAACGCAAAGTGAGCTATCCTACGTCTCCTGTGGAGTTCGGCAATATAGCTACACTATTAACAACTAAAGCGCAATAATCACAACAGTGCATAAAATACGACTATAAGAAAGCAGAGGTGCTAGCCTACGTCTCCACTACATGTGGAGTTCGGCAATCTAGTCACCTAATTACTAATCGCTATCCCCTTGCTATCGGGAAACCTAACAAGAGTCCTACCCAAAAGTCCACGTTGTAGAAAGTCCTGCTGTCGGGAGGGTCGTCCCTCTGAGAAGGAACGGTTCCCCGAGTCTTTAGTCCTTCGCCACATGCCGGACGCGACGGTTGTACGGCTCCCCCCGCATGGCCTTGGTATTGATGTCCGCCAGGTTGTCGTTGGAGCCCACTTTCTCGTTGACGACGAGACCCGCCTCCACCTTCTGGTTCACAATAGCGCACCGCAGGTCCACATGTCCTAGTTTCCTAGCAAACACATTAGTAACTAAGTTTCAGCAAGATCTAACGCGCCCTGGTTGTCGCCGTACAAGATGGGGGGCTGCCCCCACCCGTACGGCCCCAGCGCGTCGGAGACCCGTCCGCCAGCGATGCCCGACAGAGTAGCAGTTCTTCCGAGCCGGAACACTTACTAGACTACGGGCAATGGTACTCGCCGGATTAAAAGGTATTTTGCGCAGAGGGTGGACAATGCCGTGAAGCAATCGACCACACATTTTTAAGCAGTAACTAGTCAATACAGGCGTCCCAGTATTTACTATTTCGTTATTATATTCCAAGTGTTCTCAGTTCACGTTTGCAGTTTGGTTACCTTTTAATACTGAATACAAACAGTGCTGCTTGAGCACAAGAACTACAATCCCTATCCGTTCCATCTATTGCTATCCGTTCTACAATTGGTTGGTCTACATAGGTCCCGACGGAGACCAACTCTATTTTAGATAAATCAAGAAGGTCTAGAAAGGATGAATTGTAGATTGTGCAACTGTAAATTGCACATTCTTCCTGTACTCGTAGAGAAATATGGCATTATATTTGGCAAATGGCAAGGAGGGCCGGCAGAGAATAGGTTTACGTGAATTTGCCACAAAGGACAAATCCAGTAACGGAAATTCTCGGTTACGGTATATCTCCGACGCTCCCCCTCAAAGAACGTAAACTTATCTGCCTTGACTGCTTAGTAATAAAATAATTTATTATTATGTCCGCACCAAGGACCTTATGATCATAAATGAATTAACATGTCTATGCCCTATCACTCACGTTGGCGGTGAAAAGCCAGACCCAAAGAAGATCATTTACTTACCCTCACTCTCTCTCTCTGAGATGTAGAGTCAGAAGTGGCTACCCCACTTACCGCGGCATGCATATATCAGTAAGATTATATGCAAGGCTGGCGTCCCACGGCAAAGTAAGGCCTCTCTGACGAGAAGACGATTATCAACTACGCTCTCCTAACCTCTCAAAATGAAAAAGGTAAGTTGCACCCATCCCGGCTGAAACTTGAAGTATGATTATGCATCGGAAAAATTACATAACATATAATCAAAATATAATAAGTCAGTAAGTCGACTTAGTAGATATTGATCCGGTAATACGATTTACGGTGAAATTTAATGATTTAGCTATCCCTCATGCTTATATGATAAACAGATTGTCCATATATATGAAGTGTAGACATGGACATCATATCGTAACATATAAAATGTGGCATTAAATATTATAATATAAGTTATGAAGGCAAATGTATAGAAAACATGCAATATGAAATATGGGCATGCCAAATTAACGCATTAGTCATAGAACAATGAGTTCTCAAGAAAATGCAGTTTATTTAGTATGTTCCATAAATCTGACTTAGTGAACATACAAATGGCAGCATTTCCCCGGCAAGGGGTACCTTTCGGAAAACTAAAGTAACAAAATCAGTTTTCAGGATCCCTTTGCCCGTTCCATGCAGGGTTTTCTTTTCGCTAAGCTTCTGGAACGTGGTGGCTACGAATCTGCACTGATCACGGGCCTCTAGGGCCGCAACTCTGGGACTCCGCCTGGCACTCTGGGCCTGTCCCATGCTCTACTACCTAAAATGCCTATCAAAGGAAGAAAGGGGTAGCGCACGGCAAAAACACGCCAAAAGCACAAATATTCATAGTTGCAAGTTCTATCACGCTACAAGAGTGCTTTTGGATGCAAAATCCCTAAGAGCCTGAGGCTACTTAGCGACTTTGAGTCCAGAAGCACTAAGTCGGTCGATGACGCAGCCCAGTTCCGAGTCGGCTGATCCAAGTGCTAAACACAACCTACAAAGCTGGGGTATGTAACAAATAGCGAGGTTGACCCTCGTAGTATGTAAAACACATCCGACATTGAGCGTTGGGACTCATTTCCTGCCCCCGGTCCAGTGACTTTGCCATTTCTGGCTCGTACCCCCTACTAAGGCTATGTCTATCCTATTCGTCCGTGAGCGCTATCTTTCTAAGCGCTTCCAAATCCAATCTAGGGCAGAATACGTCCAACAACGTGTCTGCTTGATCCTTGGGCAAATACTTAGTCAAAACATCCCCTAACTGTCCTTTAGTACCAACCTTCCTAAACTTAGCTATGCCTTCCTGTTCTAGCTCGTGTAGGTAGTGTTCTTCCAAAAGCAAGTGTTGCGTGCGTGGTCCGGCTAACCCGCGTTGCGCGGCTAGTATGGTCTGGGCGTTATCCTCATGAACATCAAATGGTTTGGGCTCCGGGATGCCTAATTCACTTCGCATGTTGCGAATGGCCATAGCTTCCCTTAGTGCCTCATTGGCTGCGAAAATTTCCGCGTCGTTCGACGAAAGGGCAACTTTCGACTGCCGTTTGGACAGCCAACCCACGGGATCTCCTCCTACTAAGACTACATACCCAGTACGAGATTTTCCCGTCTTTGAACAAACCCTGTGAGCCGCATCGGGCCAAACTGTCATTGGTCCTATCGGTCCTGCCTTCCCTACCGCACTAAGATACTTCTTGCTGAACCTAAGTACTCTATCGTTCTTCAGATATCGGATTATCTTCCCTAGCTTGGAATAAGTCTTCCCCACATCTACTACGCTTGCAGAATTGAGCGCTTCCTCTATATCCGGCCAAGTCATCTTGGCCAAAAAGAGTAAACTCCCGACTATCTGTGGAATTGAAAACTGTCTAAGTCTAGCTTGCTCGTCCATTGGCATTGGGTCAGTTTTTGATCCGGGTGTTGCGCTGGGCTTGCAGTGTTCATACCCGCAAAATTTTACAGCTTTCCGAGCGTAACTTGCTGATTTAGGATAATTTCCGACTTTGTCTGAATAATTTCCATTCCCTTGAATTCTTTTGCTAAACCGAGTCTTTTAATGGGGAAATGCATTTCAAGTCTCTCGCAAAATCTATCATAGGCCTGTCTGCTGGGTGCCATGAAAATGAGATCGTCTACATGGAAGACGCCTACTATTCCCTCACCTAAGCTCACTCCTTTCTCCATAAACATGCATGGGTCTGATTGAAGTGTTATGAAGCCTAACTGTTTGAGAAGCCCGGAAAACATATCATACTAACGCTTTCCTGCCTGTGGCGCTCCGTATAATGCTTTGACGACCTTCCATATCTTTCCTACTCTCCCTATCACTGACGCATCTTGTGGTGGGCGAGCATATATGGCGTCTATCATGTCGGCATTAAGATAGGCGTTTTTAAAGTCAACTCCGTACGGTCTCCTACCATAACTGACTGCCAACTTACACAACATCAAAACTGATCTGTGGTTAGCGCATGGTACATAAAGCTGTTCAGGATTATAACTTATACCAGGTTGCAATTGGTCACCCCTTAAGGACAAACGTGACTTGACGAACCGTAGTCCATCTTGGTCCGTTTTGACCTTATGCACCCAAGTTAACCCAACTATCTTAACTCCGGCTTTCCTAGCCTCACTTTCTTCTACCCATTGGTAGGTCTTGAACTCAGCTATACAACGTAACTCTTTATCTATCCCTGCCTGTAGATCTTTGAGTGTCATACCCTCTATTGCTAAGTCTGGCAGTAAATGTATGTAACACATCCACTCACTCGCTTCGTCATGTGAAATGCAATCATCCATGTCATACATAGTAGTAACATGATGGATAGATGTGCGGGAAGAATCTACTTGCTTTCTCACTCTTTTTCCGCTGACTATGTTCGCTGCTGATATCTTGTCACTCTGTTCCCAAGTAACTCCCTTGGTTGGGGCCTTACCCTCTATATACTGTGGTGTGGGGTCATGTTGCGCGCTTGGACTGTTCATATCTACAGGCAAGGGTCCTATACTAATGCGCTCATCTATTTGCTCCCCTGGACTGCATCAACCTCATGAGGTTCATGTTCAGTCTCTAGCTTGGCCTCTACCTTATCCTCTACCTCACTGTCTGCGTGCGATGTAGTGGTGGGACTGTGTGGGAATGGTGCAACTGGACTATCAGTGAAACTGGGCTCGAAATCAGCTACCTCTATGGCTATCCCGGTGTCTGAAAACCCCTGTGTGTTGCTGTGGTCTTGTTCATCGTCAAATTCTGGCTGTGTGTCTATCTCCCCCTCAGTTGCATCTTCCCATACAACCTGAGGCTCAATCGACTCACCTACCCTACTGAGATCGAAACGAACATTTCTAACTCCGGATAATACCTTCTGTCCGTCCCAAACTCTGTATAAATTGCGATGCATCTCGTATCCTACTAACTTTACTAACACCGGGCATCGATCCCTTACCATTTACCTTTCCTACGTGCATCACTCCCATACACCCAATTGGACGTAATTGGTGCAATGGTGGTGCTCGTTTGAATAGTAATTGGTAAGGCGACGTGCCTTATGCTGTCCTTTACTTATAGGTAAAATATTATATAGCACAGTGGCTGTATGCTCCATTTCTGCCCAAAAGTTGGGCGGAAATCGAGCATGCTGCCTAAGTGCGCGAGCAGGCCCCCCCGTCACCCCGTTTATTCTTTCAGCTCTCGCATGGCCATCTTTATCTGCAGTGGCAGCATCTTTCCATATAAAATCACTATACTTCTCACTGATCTCTTTTGGGGCCGTGAATTCCTGATCGCAAACTACAACTTTAAATTTATTTTCTGTCTGTCTCTCCATGAACGCTATTGCTTTATGTATGCAAGATATAAATTCATTTTTATGTCTTAAGTAGAAATCAAGAGCATAACCCGAGAAATCATCCATAACCGTGAATTTATACCTTCTCCCTTCCCGTGACATGAATCTCCATGGGCCTTGCGTATCGCTATGTAACATCTCTCCCACTCTCTCTGCTCTAGGCAAATGATTGGAAGCAGAACGAGGCAACACGCTAGCTTTGGCAATCATGCATGGCTCACACATTCTACACTCTTCTCTCGCACTCTCTACACTACCATCTCTACCTATTAGCTTTATGCCTACGGCGTCTGCAAATGCTTTAGTTCTCTCCCATGACCGCCATAGCATGCACTATACTAAGAGGCAGCACTCTCACTCTCTTGACAGTAGAAGGGTACTTGACAAACAAAACAGCATTGGTTATTATTAGTTTAGATGATTTAATACTCTGACTGTCTCACTTTACTCTCTCTTGCTGTTGCTATTGTCCCTTTATTGTCTGAGGGTGTGGGTTTTATGCTTGGGTTCTCCCACCCTGCTGCCCCGCCTCCGTCTCTCTCTCTCAGGCGCACCCTTAGGTGTGAAACGACAGTTAGGGTCTAGCTTATTGTCCTTATGGCTGTCCCATCGGTACAGCAAGGCTTTAGTTAGCCTTCCCCTAGAATGTTCTTGTCCTTCACAGGCAGTGCTCCCTTCAAGATGAACATTTGTCCATTTTGATGGAGTACTGCTCTGTGATGGAAATGATCCATCGGGCCAGTGGGGCCACGTTGATTGGCATGAGTGGATCGTAAAAGGCACTCTTGCAAATCTTATGCATTCGCCCCTCTGCATCTACTCTATCTACACACATCAACCCTGCCTCACCTATGGCTCTCGTTCCATTCCCTGTACTGAATGTTACCTTACCTATCTTCTTCAGCTCTTTCATCATCGTCTCATGGTGGCAGACAAATTGAGTCGCACCACTATCCTGGTTCACATGTTTGCTCTTAGCTATCCTACTGTGTGCCATAACTGTAGTGGAGTCTTGTTTCTTTTTCGATTTGTTTTTCTTGTCTTTCCTTTTCTTCTTTAACTTCTTCTTCTTCTTTCTTTTCTTCTTCGTCTGTTCTTCTTCCTCAGACTCAGAGGACTCAGAGGGCTCTGATGACATAACTTCAGGGACGTCATCAGAGTCATCTGGGTCATAATCTCTATCAGGCATATTTGTCTGTATCTGTCCTTTCAGCTCTTCCTGCAAGTTAGTCATAACTGCTCTCACCTGTCTGTCTAACAGATTAATCCTCTCCCTAGACGCACCTGTCATTAGTTCCTGAGGAACTGTCACCTCAACAAACTTACCTGTAGGGTCTAGTCTAACCTCTATCCCTTCTTCAGTCGGTGTGTGGGGTATGTTGGGTGTGTTTGGAGTGGAGTGTTTGTTGTCATGTTCGGTGGAGTATGGACTGCTAGGACTATTTCTTGTGTTGTGGGTCACAGTGACTAGCTCTATGGCTCTCATCACATCAGTCAGATATTCCTCTATCTTTCCTCCTACCTCAATCACTCTCCTCTCATCCCATACTCCCCCTGATCTTTTCAGCTCTCTGGCTATCTCACCTACTGTCTGCAAGTCGATTCTGGAAACAAGTCTGTAAGGTGAAATGACTGATGGGGGAATGATGGTGGAAGTGGAGGATGGGGTACTGACCTGTTTCTCTTCCTCAGGGACGCTGAGGGCAGACCTGTTGCGCGGAGACGCAGCATCGAATCCCTCAGCAAGGTCAGTTTGGGAAGTTCCCGGGACGCCGCGACCGGTCTGTTGGTCGTCACCTACAAATCTCCATGTCAGTGTGTTAAGTGTAGCTGAGGGGGTAGGATTAGCAACCCAAGGTGGGGGTTGATAATTCCAGTCCTCTCCCTCAGCTACACAGCGTAAATTACCGAACATATCGAGAAATTCTTCGCACTTTCCCGTAACTTTTTCTCGTTTGGGTAATTCACTACTGCTGGTGGTCTGTCTGTCGCTGGCTGTTCTAAGTCAATGAACGGAAAATAGGCACTCTGTTTTGCGTGATATCCGCAGAAGTCATCATAGTGCAGCCTATCTGCCATTCTTTGAGGCGACCCGAAAAGATGTGCCCCTAAACGAACTTTGCAAGGTTTTCCCCGAAAAGTTTTCCCGCAGCATTTCTTCGTGCTTGAAATTCTCTTAGCCTGATTATCCTTGCTTGTCGTTTTGGTTGTTGTTGTTGTTTGTGGATCTTGTTCTGTGGCTTTCTTCTCTCTTTCTTTCTTTGTTGGTGCGTTGTTTGGACGTGGAGTGTTGTTCAGTGATGGTGTAGCTACACCTATCTCCCTACCTACCAATGTTTTGGTCACACTCCTGTCTTGGTTTGATGTTTGTTTTTGTTTGTTCTTGTTTTCTCTCTGTGGGGGTGGAGGCATGAGCAGAGAGGGCACCACAGCAACAGGTGTAGGCAACGAAGGCAATGAAATTGTTCTTGTTTGCCCTCTCTACTCCTCTTGCTGGTGTTCGTGATTTTGTTTCGTTATTGTGTGTTGGTGTCGTGGGGGCAGGCAGTAGTATGATAGGAGGTGGAGCAGGTCCATCACCATCATCATCACTCTCATCAACTAGCTCACCACCACCACCATGCAAAACAAACACAGTTCAAACAAACCAACGTCTTCCTCTTCCCCTTGCTCTTCCTCACCTACTCCTTCTAGACCATCAACCTGATCTATTGCTTCGTCCTCTAGCACAGTAACTCTCTCTTCCACGGGAATATCTCTCCCGTTATCCTCACCCTGTGCTAACACCATTGTTTGGCACGAGGACATTGAGCACGATTGTGCTTTTTGCCCTTGCAACGCGTGCAAGGCAATCTTGGGCACGTCGCGCGCCAATGATCCTTTGCCCCACACTTGTAGCAACCACCCTTCTCTTCCTCACCCTCGCTCTCCTTAGCTACAAAAGTACTCTGAGCTGGTCTGCGAACGAGTGTGGATGTGTTGGGTTTGTGTGTCATCTGCCGAGTTTGGTTTCCACGAGATTCCGGACCAGAATTTAGAAGGAAATTTTGCCAGACTTGGCGGATGACTCTCTCTACTTCACGGTGGTTCAAACGGTCCTCGCGACCGAGTTGTTACACCATAGTATCCAACCCCCGCGAAAACTGTATGCTTTTTAAACTTCATCAAGAGGAAGAAGAGAAAAATTGGTCCGGAATTTTATCCCCGTAATCCCTTTGAATACACTCTTCAAGATACCTATTTCTATCCAGCCACAACTCAATGTCCCCTCTTGGGTAGGATGAAATGAAAAACAAGCATACGCTTTATCATTCCTGCTGCGTTGGCACCCCCATACCGGCGCTTGACAAGCACCATCATGCGTATAGGGTTGCCATCGGAGACAGTCATGCATAAAGCTATGAGTGTTGGATGCTTGAAGGCAACAGAAACGTAAAGGCTTAGCTTGCGCATAGCTTTTGCGTGTTCTTTGCGTTCTTTCAACTTACGTCTTCTCGCTCTTCTTTCTTTCTTTGACCTACTTCGTTCTTTCGGTCGTATTCTTGCATCTTGGCTCTCTTTTGCTTTCGATGCCTTAGCGTCTGTTGTCTTCTTACCCACTTCGGGGGATGGTGTCTTAGTCTTAGATTCTGTACCTGATGCTGAGTCACTATCGCTAGTGTCTGACTCTGTACTGTACTGTTCATCAACTCTGAATGCTGACCCATCCCATGGGTACCTTTCTTCAGCTTTCTCTGGATGCTTTGCTATGAAACTGACTATGTCCCCTAGCTGTGAACTCTCAGAGGTTGCTACCATCTTAAACGTGAATTCCCAAGTTTGAAACCGGTCCTCAAAGACCTGTTCAAGCTCAGGAATGTTGTTTATATGGTTTTTCTTGCCCGTCTTCTCGCGTGCAAGGCTCATTAACCGACAGAGTAGCAGTTCTTCCGAGCCGGAAGACTTACTAGACTACGGGCAATGGTACTCGCCGGATTAAAAGGTATTTTGCGCAGAGGGTGGACAATGCCGTGAAGCAATCGACCACACTCTATAAGCAATAACTAGTCAATACAGGCGTCCCAGTATTTACTATTCCGTTATTATATTCTAAGTGTTCTAAGTTCACTTTTGCAGTTTGGTTACCTTTTAATACTGAATACAAACAGTGCTGCTTGAGCACAAGAACTACAATCCCTATCCGTTCCATCTATTGCTATCCGTTCTACAATTGGTTGGTCTACATAGGTCCCGACGGAGACCAACTCTATTTTAGATAAATCAAGAAGGTCTAGAAAGGATGAATTGTAGATTGTGCAACTGTAAGTTGCACATTCTTCCTGTACTCGTAGAGAAATATGGCATTATATTTGGCAAATGGCAAGGAGGGCCGGCAGAGAATAGGTTTACGTGAATTTGCCACAAAGGACAAATCCAGTAACGGAAATTCTCGGTTACGGTATATCTCCGACGATGCCCTGTACAAATTTGATGATCTTATCCTGCCCGTGATACGCCTCCACCATCGCGTACACCTCGGCCTCGCAGGATGAGGCTTCCGGTGCCGCCGGCACCAGACACTCGCCCGCAGCCGCCACTTGGCACTCCCCACTTCCCGGCGCGGACGCCACCAGCTCATCGACCGTAGCCCGAGCCTTCTCCTCCACTCGCGCTTCCAATGCTGTCCCCTTTGGTGGGGCCACCGATACGTTTCGCTTCAAGCAAAAGGGAAGCACGGAGCCTCCCAGAAAGAAATGAAAGCCCGCTAAGCGAGCACGGCGGTCATCAGGCGTACTCTTCCAGCTTGAGTCGGCCCACGACATCAAGCGGGTGCCATCCGCCTTGGTAAAGCGAATGCCTTTAGATCGGGTGCCACTGAGGTACCTCACGACCTATTCGGCTTGCTGGTAATTGAACAACTCAGGCTTCGAGGCATGGGCTGCTACCTCCCCTATTGGGCCCAAGACCTCGTGCCGAGTGAAGCGTGTCCACAAGAGGACACCCACGATGTGCTGCGGTGAGAACTGCTCTAACACGGATTGCTTACCGGCTCGCACTCCCGGCATCAACCACGGCGAATCGGCAGTAGCTAGGCCGGTGCACTGTACCTTCTCAACGGCCTCCTTGATAAAGTCCTCCTGAGAGATCTTGATCGTACGGCCTAACCGACAGTCTTCCTTATCTTCGATGTTCAAGCCTACCACCCCTGTCGGCGCCTCTTGCTTAAAGACCCTAAAGGCCTTCTTACCGGCAGCTGAGAACTCCGCCTCTACATCCTTACCACTGAACGCTCCCATCATGTCGTCGACGTGCACGAACACAAAGTCCGGTTTGTCCTTACCGGGTAACCAACGCCAAAAGCAAGGAAAAGCGACATGAGCCTTAAAGCCCAAACCTTCTAAGAACGGGACTAGCTTGTACCGCCTCCATTTGCGGCCCGCATCCGGTCTGCTATAGAGGGCTTTAAGCATTTCCCACACATACCCGGCTCTTCTAAACCAAACGGTGGTACGATGTAACTGGGGCGATACCCCTGCTCGCTGCAGACGCCTCTGTGTATGCGATGCCAACGTCCCACTTGACAAGACTAAGCCAAAGAACACCGTTAGGGCGAAAAGCATCAAGATGGTAAGAGCACACGGGGTTGGGAAGTCACGTTTCCCAAAATGCCATCCCTGTATCATGGAATACCCCTTGGCCATCCATCTGCTTTTGAACTTCAGGATCTCTCCCCCTGCCTCTTTGGTGGCATCAACGAATCGGCCTTCACAAATGTCCTTCTTGTCTACTAAGTCGGCTCTGACTTTCCGGAAGCAACCTTTCTCACAGAGCGTAGCCATCTCTTCGGCTCGGGCGTCGTCCCAGTACCCTAGCTCATCAGCTTGCTTCTCACTCACCGGTCTAGTGAACGTGGCGGCATATGCGGTCTCCGGACCGTCGGCAAGGTACTTGACGATCTTCGAGTCCAACATACGGTCTGGGGAGTCGTCATCCTCAAACTTTACCCAGTGGGCCGGTCCGTTCTTCTTCTGCTTCTTAACCCATATGGGTTCGCTCACGTCTTGCACCTGGCCTCGTCGGACCTTGTCCCGAAAACCCACCCATAGGTCTTCTTCGTGAAAGACGATGACTGAATATATTCGTTGATGAATAAAACCGTGATCCGAACTGAGAGGAGTGCTCCGGACGTGAATCCGAGAAACACACGACTAAAAGCAAGTCTGATTAAACACAATTGACGGACTATTCCTTCTGAGGAATTCCGGCAGATTGAGTTCCGGATGTCAGTAAATGACACTAAAATAATCCCACGACTACTTCCTTGTTACTGGAACTGAACTTTACTGAGAATACAATCACTTTCCGTTTTACTCTAGAACTATGCCACGTCACTAGCAATGATTTGGTTGAAAGCGCAACGAATGACTGTGACTAATTATAATATGGACTGAATGACTGTAACTGTTCTACCTATACTACGTCCTAACTAACCATCCATCCGTACTGATTAAAATGGTAACTGACATACTGTATTGGTAAATAGTTAAGTGCCACCTGTGCCGCTGAATAACGACTAATGTATAAAACGGTATTATCGTAATTACAAATACGTTAGGAAGTGTGAGGCTGTGACGCTCCCCTTTAATTAGATAATATCGTAAATGAACGGAACAAGTAAATTGTAAATACTATACTAATAGTTCTGTACAAATTTAGAAATAATCGCCCTCGGTCCAATACTGTGCAGTCGGACACTGCCAATTCATTACGCGATAATAACCAAATTACATTTGAACTGCAGTCGTCGTAGGTACGTGTCGTCGCAGGTCGATAGGTCCATCGCAGTTGCTAAATCGTACGTATTGGTTAATTAGTTGGCAAAGGCCGTGTCAATTTGTTACCCGTAATGTAACAATCAATGGGCCATGTCAATTTGTTACCCGTAATGTAACAATTAATGGGTCATGCGTAATCGGAGCATAACGCGAGTAAAAATTAAAATTTTGCGAAGTTCGTGACGTTTGAAGAGTCGGGATCGTCGATCATAGCCGAACGTCGCGTTGCCCAAAGGTATCGCTTCATCGCCGATGAGCCGATGAATGGCCTCGCCATGCCAGTCTGCGGTGCGATAACTTCATTGTCCGCTCGTCAGTCCACGCTGTCGTTGTGCGCTGGACGTGCGGAGTCGAGACGACGCAGATGACGCTGTCACGTCGGGTGCGAGCTTCGATCGCGTAGGTCGGATGCCGGGCTGTTCGGACTCCTTCGTTAGAACCGGGCGCGTCGATTTCTGAATTTGTATCATATATGTTCTATCTCATTTGTAACCTTATATGAATTTTTCAAATGTGACTTGGAAAAATCTGAGTCGTCAGTACGACTATGCTCGAAGTGGAATTGATAGAAGATAACATAATAGAAGCAACATAAATGAAGAATAGTTCCATTATATCAAATATCGCATTTGAACATAAAACATATTACAATGTCATATATCAAATGTATTACTAACTTCATATGAGACGTCATCTTCCATTTTAAAAAATGAATGCGTCTATCACATATTCACGGTTTACAACGTTAATCATGCAACACACAAATATACAAAATTACTACATTAAAATTAAGATATCTGACTTATGACGACATTGATCAAGCATTTCAATGTTGGTAACGAATAAGAAGTGCTTATGTAAATAAAGTGATGCGAAATCGACAGATCGGAAGCAATGCCAACAATTCTACCTTTGTGAGATGTATCTATCCTATACTTCCCTGATTCCGATCGATGTTCAATTCGCGCGTCTGAAAGAACTATCTGATTAAGAAAAATGAACAGTAAGTCAACAAGAACATGCCCTAACTGCTATTTTCTCTCAAAGGTTGCTCCCCCTGAGCCTATTCTATCCTGCGGCTAAGTCCTGTGACTTTAGCTCGCTTTCCGTGCTCTCTTCTCCCTAAGCTCCTATCTCAGCCAACGAACTCGTTGCATGGCTCGTCCGCTTCTCAGAGTCGGCTCGGGCCTTCTCACACCTGA
This sequence comes from Paulinella micropora, assembly GCA_019918135.1. Classification (NCBI taxonomy): domain Eukaryota; phylum Cercozoa; class Imbricatea; order Euglyphida; family Paulinellidae; genus Paulinella; species Paulinella micropora. Next base: position 63,282 of record WBZZ01003822.1, on the reverse strand, counting down.
GTACGGTACATGCGTATGCGAAAATTAGCGTAAATTGCAGTTACAAAAATTAACGTATTCGATGATCACGAAAAATTTCGAAATTAACAATATTACCGTTGTTTATTCCATCTTGATCGTGAATTTATCCAAAGATAATCCATTTGTTCTTTAGGAAGGTGCTTAGTTAAAACATCACAGATTTGCTCATCTGTACTTACCTTCCGAAATTTTACGATTCCGAGAGTTTCCAGTTCATGCAAATAGTGTTCTTCTACGAGAAGATGCTTAGTTCGCGGTCCCGCTAAACCTCGCTGTGCTGCTAAGATTGTCTGTGCATTATCTTCGAACACATCAACGGGATTATTCTGCTAAGCCTATCTCGGTGAGAATGTTTTTGACTGCCATCATCTCGCGGAGCGCTTCGTTAGCAGCGATGATTTCAGCGTCGTTGGAAGAAAGAGCTACTTTAGTTTGTCTCTTGGGCAACCAAGCTACTGGGCTGCCGCCAACGAGTATTACGTAGCCGGTTCGCGACTTACCCGTCTTGAGACACGCTTTGTGCGCGGCATCCGGATAAACGGAAATTTGTTCAACCAACCCGGATCTTGTGCCCGATTTGAATCGCAAACCCCGTAAATTCTTCAAGTAGCGGATGCATTTGCCTAATCGCGCGTAAGCAACTCCCGCGTCGATTGTCTGCATAACGCTCGCGGCGTTTACAGCTTCATCGATGTCCGGTCTGGTGACATCTTTGCTAGAAATAGGAGACTAGCGACTATCTGGGGAATTGAAAATAGTCTGAGCTTGGCTGAACTGTGCATCGGGGCAGGATCGATTTTTGTGCCCGGGGTAGCGCTTGGCTTAGAATCAGCGTAACCAAAAAGCTTAACTACCTTCTTCGCGTATGTGCGCTGGTGCACAATTATCTCTCCGTCCTTTTGTTCGATCTCCATGCCTTTGAACTCTCTACCTACGACTAGCTTTTGATCAGGAATCGCTTCTCGAGGCTATCGAAAAAGTAGCTGTAAGCTTTCTCGCTGGGGGCAATGAATATAAGGTCGTCTACGTGAAAGACACCTATTATGGCTTTGCTAACGTATATTCCCTTTTGAATGAACATGCATGGGTCTGCCTTAAGAGGCTCAAAACCAGCTCTCGTAAAAGTTCTGCGAATAGATCGTACCACCTTTTGCCTGCCTGTGGGGCTCCGTATAAAGCTTTAGTGATCTTAAGAAACATCCCTTCGCGTCCTTTCTCGGTTACACCGGGTGGGGCGCGAGCATACACCGGATCTTTCATGAGCGCATTGAGGTATGCATTCTTGAAGTCTACGGCATATATTTTGTTGCCTAAGCTTACTGATAGTTTGAATAACAGTAGGACTGATCTATGGTTGGCACATGGAACGTAAAGCTGTTCGGGGTTATAACCGATGCCTGGTTCAAGTTGATCTCCCCGTAAAGAGAGTCGTGACTTAACGAATTTTACGCCCGCTTCGTCAGTCTTAACTTTATGAACCCAAAGTATACCTACGGCTTTGACTCCTGCCTTCCTAACTTCATCGGCCGTCACCCATTCGTAGGTTTTGAACTCCCTTAACGCTTTCAGTTCATTATCGATTCCTCTTTGCAAGTCTTTCAGTGTCATTCCTTCTTCAACTAAGTCTGTGGGTAGATGAATATAAAATAACCACTCGCTTGCTTCATCATGAGAGATGCAATCATCCATATCATTCAATACATCATTCATGAGTGTAACATGATGCGTGGATGTAGAACTTCAGTCAGTTTGCTTCCTCTCTCCTTGCCTGTGACTATATATTGGCTGAGCTAACACTGTTGCTTTGCTCCCAAGTTAGTCCTTTTGGCGGGGGCTCCTTCTCAATGTACCGGTTTGGATCGGTATGAGGCTCTTCTGGGGCAGTGAAATCAGATGAGGGCATCGGTCCTGATCGTCAGCTAAGCTTTGTTCAATACTGATCTCGTCTTGCTGGCCATGGTCTGATTTCTGCTCTTCCTGTAATCTTTGCTCGTGAGTTGGCGAATCTGGTCTCATCGCTCTCTCAAGTGGTTGGATTGTCGTATGCTCGTGTGTCGTTTCTTTGAAGTGTGGTTGTTGATCCTCATCTTCATCGTCTAGAATGGCTTGGATTGGTGAAGGTTGATCTGTGGTGATTGTGTCTTTCTCACTCTCCCCCTCAGATTCGTCACTCCAATCTATCTGGGCGGTCACGCCTGACAGTGGTCCTATTTTGCGCGGGTTAAATCTAGCATTACGAACGCCATCTATTACTCGCTTGCCATCCCATACACAATACAATTCTCTATGTATGTCGTATCCTACTAACGTAACTACTTTGCCGGGCATAGCTCCCTTGCCGTCTGTCTTACCTATGTGCATTACTCCTCTACTACCGATAGGTTTTAACTGATGCATTGGGGGCTTTCTACCGAAAGCTGTTCGTATGGGGACATCCTTACGGGAACCAGTGGTTGCCGGGAGGATGTTCCAAAGTGTGGATGCTGTGTGTTCCATTTCGTCCCAAAAATTGGGTGGGAATCCAGCATGAATGCGCATAGCGCGTGCGGGTCCTCCTGTCGTTTGGTTCATTCTTTCTGCTACCGGATTGCCATCTTTATCTCCTGTAGCTGCGTCTTGCCACACTATGCCTGGGTATTCCCTGCGCACCTCTGCGGGGGCAGTGAACTCCTGATCACAGCGTATTTCCTTGACTTTATTACTTGTTTGTGTTTCGAAGAAGCTGATGGCCTTCTTGAGACAAGTAATAAACTCATTCTTATGGGCAAGATAGAAATCTAGCGTGTAACTGGAATAATCATCAGTCACGGAAAATTTATATCTCTTGCCTGTCCTTGATATTACACGCAGGGTCCTTGCGTATCTAGGTGTAATATCTCTCCTGACCTATTGGCTCTGCAAATATGATTAACCGCAAATCTAGGAAGAACCTTAGCTTTGCCGATCATGCATGGTTCGCATGTGGCGCACTCTTCCTTTGCGCTTTCCAAAGTTCCTCTAGGTCCAACTATTCTATAACCAGCCGCATCTGCGAAAGCAGTGGCTTTTCCGAAACCGAAATGTCCTATACTAGCATGAAGGATATCTATTTCTATTGGCTTCCGTTTGTCAGTGCTAACGGGGTACTTAACAAACAAGATTGCGTTGTTGGTCCTATCACTATCTCTATTCTTGCTTAGCTTGAATCTATCACTATCTTTGACTGATATGGGGCTTCCTCCCCGATTACCCCAACATGGATTCGCTCTTGGGTGCTCCTGAGGGAACATACCGCTGATTGATGCGAAGCGGTTTGTCCTTCTTCGTATCCCATCGATACAATAGAGATTTTGTCAATCTCCCCCTGACTAGTATATCCCTGGGGTCTACCTTTATAGGTTTCTTAAGGATAAACATCTGACCATTTTGGTGTACCACAGCTCTGTGGTGAAAATGATCCATGGGTCCAGTGGGTGCAATGTTGATAGGCATAGAGGGATCATAGTACGCTGCCTTTGCTATGACATGGGGTTTGGCATTACCATCTACTCTAGCTAGTTGCATCATACCTGCCTTCTCTATCTTTCTCTCACCATTTCCAGTTTGAAGTTCACGGGTCTTACTTTCGTCATGTTCGTCATTAAATGAGAATCTCGACAGATGTATTGTGAGGCTCCACTATCCTGGTATGTGTGTGTCGGGTTTGGTCTGTCTTTCGCGTTGATCAATACCATCGCCCTGTCTCGCGCTACTGTACTCACGTCTTTCTCTGTCTTGTAAGTCACTGTTGCTGTGTCATCCTCTTCGTTTTCTTCTTCGTCCTGCTCTTCTTCTTCCTTTTGTTCTTCCTCTTTTTCTATCTCTTCTGACGAATAAGCTGCGAGTGCGTCCCTAAGTCTGATTTCGTCTGAGTTTCGTTCGTCGTCGCTGTTGAACTCGTAAATCTCATCATCTTCTTCTTCCTCTGACTTTTCTTCTTCCTCTACTTCATCTATCTCTTCCTCTTCTTCGTTGCATGTAGAAGGGAATAGTTGGCGTTCAGTAGTTGTGTTGGAAGGAGGGGGTGCAATCCTACTCTTTCTTGTGCAGTGGAATGAGTGACAATGGGGTCTTTTTCGACGCTGTAGGGGCTAGTTCTTCTTACTTTGTGAAGTACGTAAACTGCCTCTATCGCTTTCATCACGTCTGTCAGGAAATCGTCTGGCTGGTCGTCTGCTGTCCACACTACCTGTCTGTCTGAAGTCCATTGACAACCTTGCGTCATGACTTCTGCTAAGTGTGCGAGGGTGTAGAAGTTTATGGGTGACACATTAGGATTAGACCTAGCCTGATCATTTACCACTGCTAGACCTGCCTGATCATTTACCACTACTAGACCTGCCTGCCTGAATGCCTGACTAGTAAGGTATCTACCTTCTGGGGTGCGAGGGGTTGTCTGTTCTGGTGTTGTGTTTTCGAAGTGCTCCTCAACATACGTGACAGTTTCGGGTGTGGGTGCCTCTGGTATTGGACTTTCTGGTATTGGCCTTTCAGGTGTTGGATGCAGTGGGTGGGGTGTCTACCCTGCTCTACTGCTCTACCAGCTAAGCTATTCTGTCCACTACCGTACATAACCTGTTCGATCCGGCCCGTTTTTTCCGCATACTGTTTCGTCAGGTGGTTGAGTTTGCGTGACGGCTGTACCTGAAACTCGTGCGCCTTCACTGCGTGGTAATAACACCATTTTTGGTTCAGCTGATTGTAACCCTGAATGTTGCCGTACAACTCTAGGTACTGTTCGGCTACAGCTATCAGTCCTGCTTCGTCTGGGAACTTGCTATTTTTACTAGGTCTTTCTGCTGCCGGTCTTGCTAGGTCTATGAAGGAAAATAATGGGCCTTGTTCGGCATGATAGCCGCAAAACGAACCATATGCGAACCGTTTCGCCATGAGATTAGGGGAACCGTAAAATTTGGGGTTGCGAGAAATCCCACACTGTTCTCCTTTTGTGTTCCTACCTTGACACCTAGGGTGCCCGTTCTTATCTAGCTGCTCATAGATTAGTGTTCTCTGTTTGGGTGTGAGAGAGTAACCAGGCTTGCATCTTCCTATGCGTTCGGTCTGTGATTGTGTGTCGGTGGATGAGAGGGTAGAGGGTGGCGACTGTGCTCTTTCACTCTTTTTCTCCATCTTCTGTGAATGTGTGACTGTGGATGAGAGGGAAGTGTGTTGTGCTTGTGCTTTTTCACTCTTACTCTCCACCCTCTTTTTCTGTTGTTTCGTAGATGAGAGGGTGGTGGTTTGCGACTGTGCTCTTTCACTTTTTCACTCCATCTCTGCCTGCTGTTGCTGTTGTCTACGAGCTTGCTGTCTGCTGCTCTGTCGTCTATTGCTAGTCTGTTGGCTGCTTGTTTGTTGAGTGCTAGTCTGTTGGTTGCTTACCTGTTGACTGCTGTCCTGCTGACCGCTAGTCTGTTGACTGTTGTTTTGCTGTCTGCTGTTCTGCTGACTGCTAGTCTGTTGACTGCTGCTGCTTGTCTGTCGACTATTGTTTTGCTGCCTGCTGTTCTGCTGACTGCTAGTCTGTTGACTGCTGCTGCTTGTCTGTCGACTATTGTTTTGCTGTCTGCTGTTCTGCTGACTGCTAGTCTGTTGATTGCTGCTGCTTGTCTGTCGACTATTGTTTTGCTGTCTGCTGTCCTGCTGACTGCTAGTCTGTTGATTGCTGCTGCTCTGTCTAGCTGATCGTCGTCTCCTAAGCATTAGGCTTTTCTTCCTCTTCGGGGTCTAAGCTTCCACCCATGACAACGAACACAGAGGGAGAATCTTCCTCGTGTTCTGTGTCATCCTGTTCTTCCTTTTCAGGCTTTTCTTCTCCTTCTTCCTCGTCCTGTTCGACAGAGGCTTGCTCTGCGACAGCGACAGTGGATCTCGGGGATTTCTTAGAGGGTTTTGTTCCTGTCTGCCTACGTTTCGGGCAATCCTTACGGGGGTGTTTACCTTTGCCTTTCTTGCAGCTATTCTTAGTGCAGCTGTGCTTGCATTCAAACGCTAAATGACCCGTCCCGTTGCAGTTGAAGCAACGTCTTGTTTCGCTGTCTGACTGTTCAGACACGAATGATCTTTCGGTGTTCTTGCGTTGTCCGTTAGTTTTGCCAGGGGTTTCGCCTGCTCCATAGAGCTTTTTCTGAGTTCTCTGTTTCAGTTTGTACTTAATCCAGATCTTTCTGAGCATGTCTTCTACTTCAGAGTGAGCAGTAATCCCCTTGTTTTCGAACTGTATCATCAGGGCATCTAGCCCTCCAAAAGCCGGGTGGTAGGAGAGTTAATACAGGAGCTGTGCGGTGAAAAACTCGTTAGGGATTTTACCACCATAGTCTCTCTGTATTTGGAGTTCCGTAAGACGGTTTTCGTCTAGCCAGTAGGCAATGTCTCCCTTAGGGGTAGCGACAATGTACTTTTGCCATCTTATGATCATATCAAGAAGAGATTTGCCTCCATATCTTTTTTCCACTAAGACTAACATGCCAACGGGGCTTCTGTCTTCCACTTCCATGCACATCGTCACTAGGACTGGTGCTTTGAAAGCTACAGAGACGCAAAGTCCCAACCTGCGCATTCGTTGTCTGTGCTCGTCTGGCCTTTCTTTCTTCCTCCAGTTCGTCTTCTGTTTTCGAGAGTGCTGAGGTACTGCCTTTCTGAGCACCGGCGGTTTTGCATTGCTGTTTAGGCTTGTCCTTTTCGCTCTCCTTCGGGGGTTGTGTTTCTTGCTCGTCATCTGGAGACTCTGACCAGTCTTCTGCAATACGGATTTCGGTAGGGTCGTAGGGGAATCTGGCTATGCCTTTGTCCGGTTCCTCAAACACGGAGGCTACCATGTCTCCCAATTCTGCGCTATCTCCGTAGGTGAATGATTGGAACTGAAATTTCCATTCCTGCTAAAGTCGTTCATTGGGTTTGAGCGTGGGTACTCTTCCAAGGTTCAGTAGTTTGGGGGTCTGTGTCTTGCTCATGAGGTCGTTAGCAATCAAGGCTGCATAACTGTGAAAGACGATGACTGAATATATTCGTTGATGAATAAAACCGTGATCCGAACTGAGAGGAGTGCTCCGGACGTGAATCCGAGAAACACACGACTAAAAGCAAGTCTGATTAAACACAATTGACGGACTATTCCTTTTGAGGAATTCCGGCAGATTGAGTTCCGGATGTCAGTAAATGACACTAAAATAATCCCACGACTACTTCCTTGTTACTGGAACTAAACTTTACTGAGAATACAATCACTTTCCGTTTTACTCTAGAACTATGCCACGTCACTAGCAATGATTATGGTTGAAAGCACAACGAATAACTGTGACTAATTATAATATGGACTGAATGACTGTAACTGTTCTACCTAGACTACGTCCTAACTAACCATCCATCCGTACTGATTAAAATGGTAACTGACATACTGTATTGGTAAATAGTTAAGTGCCACCTGTGCCGCTGAATAACGACTAATGTATAAAACGGTATTATCGTAATTACAGATACGTTAGGAAGTGTGAGGCTGTGACGTTCTTGGCCCAAGCCCTGCCCCACGTGCACTGAGTGGCTGGGGTCTCAACCCACCTTCCCTTCAACTCCCCTATTGTTTCCGGGTCGGGATCGGGGGCCTCTTTCTCTGCTTTCACTGCTTCCTGTTCAGAGGTCGCTTCCTCCACTTCGCCGTCGGAATCGGAGCTGTCAATCTCCCCCTGATCCGGGGCCTTCTTACCTGCACCGGGATCGGTCACCCCCACCCGGGGCTTTGGAACAAACAGCTGCTCAAAGTCGGCGTCTTCCACTAACGGGTCTCCCTTGAACTGCTCCAAGCTCAGGCCCTTCTTCTCCCAGAGGGGTTGCAACAAAGGCCAGGCCGGCTGGTTGTCGTCAAAGTTCTTGACGTTTCGCCATGGGAACACCCTTCCTTCACACAGGATCAAGTGTGCGGAGTACTCCAAACTCAGCCCTAACCAGGCGGCCATGTGCGTCCGGCTCTCGTCATGTCCTAACCTGCCCTCGATTACCATGTGGCATAGGCACCCGAAAGGATGAATGTAAGCTATATATATCCAATTCACCTTCCTTTCACGGGGCATAAGCTCAAACATCCGGACTTCACCACCGGATCGTTTCGGGGAAAGGTCCCGGACCAGCTCCTTGAAGTCAGCTGAGATATGCTCACCGTCTACCCGGACTTCCTTCACCTTCTTGCCGCTTTGCGTCTCAAGGAAGTTTATGCATTCCCGCATGAAACGCACTTGTGGTGCCGCGGTGCTATCCTTTAGAAGGAGGCCAAACGCATACCCGGTGTTAGCTTCGATTCCCACCATGCAGTACCAAAACCCACCATAGAGGGGTTTGCGTAGGCACCCGGACTTGTCGAACGCCACTGCTTCGAACTTCGCTACCTGTGTCAACTGGTTGCTTGCCGGGTGGTTCACTTTTCCCCCTTTTGCGGCGGGACACTCCTTACACTCTTTTACCGCTTGCTCATGGGTTTTGTCACCCACTATCTTGATCCCGTACGCTTCACTGATGAGGCGCTGCATGCTGCTTCCGGGGCCTCCGAACTTCTGATGAAGTTGTTCACTAGTCAACTCCATGACCAGCCATCTCCTTCCCAAAGAAAGCTCTAGCCTCAACCTTATCCGCAGCCAGCTCTTGATTGGTGGACGTCACAAAACGCCACACCTTGTCCTTGGCGTCTAGGTAAAGGACCCCGGCCTTAAGCTCCGGGGAAATGTCCGGGATCCGGGTCTTAGTGATGTAGCCCTCTCCCTTCTTGTTGTGAACTACACTGTAACCTTCCTTAGCTAACTGAGGACCGGAGACTAAGGTTTCATCTATGTTGGGGCTAACCCACACTACCTAGATGTAACCTGTTCTTTTCCCCCTTTCCGTTCACGGTCGTCATGTCTAACGAGCCCTTCTTAGTCACGGTGGTCTCCCGTTGACCGTGTCTACCAGTTTCATCCCTCGCTGAATGTTGAACAAACGTTGTTCAGCTCCGGCCGGCACAAAGTGCAACGTAGCTCCCGAATCGAACATGGGGTCTTTGTCCGCACTCCGTCCTAGGAGGGCCTGTTCTGCTAGCAGGATACCCTTAGCCATCCATCCGCGTTCGGTCATGAAACGAACTAGGTCGTCAACCGGGTCAAATTCTCCCTCGGCTTCCGGCAAACTTGCGTATTCCTTCTCTAGTACGCTCTCACCGCCCACCACCATTTCTCGGACTCTGAACGGCTTAGTACGAGGTTGAAACCCGACGGCACTATTTGCTGCTGCTCCTTCTATGGCCCAATGTCTCGGCCATCTAGGCTTGTTTATGGGATACTCACTCCCCTGCGCCCAGTCGTACAACAGCCTAGTCCATTCTCCCCACCTGTTCCGGAAGTCAGCTTCATCTTTTTCTTCCTCACCGCTCAACGCCGGACGATGCAACCGGCGCATCTCCTCTTGCTGCTCTGCCACGGCTCGGAGTCGACTCTCCCGCTTTCCGGTACCTGGTCGGGTAGGACTATCAGGCTCAGCTAAGGTTGAGGGGGCCGTAGACGGACCGGTACTAGTAGTAGGGGGTAACAGGGAAGTCACCTTTCGGTCTGCAGGGGGTACCGTCTTAGCATGGGACGCAAACCAGGGCATCCCACTCACGGAGGCTCGGACCGTCTCAAGGAAGCCAAACGCACGAGCGCCCACTGACCTACGCCTATTGCTTGGGCTGATGGAGGGCGTAGTCACCGAATTGCTATCGGTCCCGGCGGTAGCATCCCCATCACCGGGGTCTGCATCAACACTAGGGTCGGGACCTATGGGGGACGGCACCTTTACCGGAGCTTTACCCACGTCCCCATCTCTAGCCGGGGACTCTTCACCTTCACGCTCCCCTCCCCGTCGGATTCCGAGGAAGGATCGGCATCGGGCTGCATCTCCGGAGGCTCATCTTCCACGTCCGCCAAACCATCGGGTTGGTAGTCCTCCAGGCCGGGCCTCACCTTCACCCCATGTACCTTTTCCCTTTTGGCTTTGAGTAAAGATTTCAGCTTTTGGCTCATGATACCACTACCAGCCTCAGCCGGCTCGGCCTTTGAACCAATCTCAACCTTCGGGGCAGGTACCACTGACGGCCCGCTTGCCCCTCCAGGTCTACCCTTATTCTCTCCACGGGGGTTGGGTGCTACCGGACGGACGGAGGGGAGTACCCTTCACCTCCTGGGCACGTACCGGCATCGATGCTACGGGTGGGGGCACAACTCCCCCGCGAGAAGGGGATACCCCACCTCTGAAGTACATATGCTTCGCTTGGGCACCGGCCTGAGGTTCATGTTGGCGGTACACCTTCCGCCATGAGGGTACACCAGACGCCTCCCATGTTACCGGTTGTCGGCTAATGACCCACTCGGTAAACTATCCGGGTTCACGGGGCTTTGCATAGTGGATGATGGGCAAGAGGGACCGGTTCCACGGGATACCCCGCTTCGCGGCTTCGTGTCTCACAATGGCCTCAACCATTAGGGGATGACTCCCACTTTTGATTTGGGCTTCTAACCCCCGTTCTTCCATCTCGCACATTAGAGCTAGATGATCCCTTCGAGCTATGTCGGCTGCCCACCGGCGCAAGGCATTTTCTCTCTCTTGCTTGGCTCGCTGGTACTGATGCTCAACGCAATAGTTGCTATCAATGAGAGTGGCTGCCTCAATCCTAAGGCTGTTGAAGGGAGACTCAAGGTCCTTCAACCGTGCTACGGACCGGCGCTTTCCTTCCGCCACTCCATGGCACCGCCCCTCATTCATCTTATCTATGTCGACGTCGTCCTCAAGCAAGATCTCAAGACTGTTCTCGTCCTCCGGTGGTATGATCGGTTCGGGAAGGTTTGCACCCCCGGGTTGAGCCATGAGGGCTTTGTCTTGCGACTTGCCGGTTAGGAACTTTACCATCTGAGCTAAGGCTACGCCCGGCTCCTCATCGTCGGAGTCATCGCTATCACTCCCCCCTTTTGAGCATTTTGCTGCCTTGCCCTTCTCCTTCCGGCTTTTGTCCGGGCACTTGCTCAACTTGTGCTTGCCCCCGCATAACCGGCACTTCTTGCTGCACTTACCGGCGATGTGCCCCTTTTCGAAGCAATTAAAGCACTTTGGCCCCTTGCTCTTCTCGCTCTTCTTGCTTTTCTCCCCCTTGGGGGTGTCTGCCGGTTTGGGAGGAGTCTTCTTGGCTTTAGCGGGATCATGCTCAAACCTACATTTGTCGGCCCATCTGCACTCCCCCTGTTTGTCCCACAAGAAACACACCCCTCTCACTTTCCCTCCAACATGGAGGTAGCGGCAGGAGGCCCCACGAGTGCATTTGCCTTCCTTGCTGAAGAGCCAGCACTCGTCCTTGGGTTTCCCTTTTCCGGCCTTGCGAGCTGCCAAACCTTTCTCCGTGGAGCTAGTCACTTTGGCTCGGTCAAACTTCTTGTCTAGCTCAAGGGCACGATCTAAGACTTGTACGAACCTCCACCAGGAGGCGAAGTCCCACTTGAACTGCTTACGATTCAGTTCAGCCATTTCAACCCAGACTTGCCAAGCTTTCTTCACCCTAGAGTCAGATTGCTTTGGGCCCACTAACGCGTCCTTCACTATTTGTTGCATCCGGTCATCGGTTGGGCCTTGGCCATAGTCGGCCAACCAGTCTCTCCTAGCGTTCAAGTCTACACACTGATCGACGTACTGTTGCTTACTCGTAAAGAGGAAGTCATTCAGTTCTTTCACCTTGTCCTGAACGTCAGAGGGGTCAGCTTTCTTGTACCGGGCTAGCAGTCTGTCCCACAGTGCTTTAGGGTTTTGGCCAAAGGTCAGTTTCTCCGGATCAGCTAAGTCACGCACTAGACTCTTCGCCTCACCACCGAGCATGTCATAGATGATATTGAACACCCTCTCTTTTTGCTTGCTCATCTCAGCAAGTATACTAGCGTCATAGGCTATCACCTGTCGTGTCAGTGCGCCAGCACGATCAGCACCCCCTAGTGGGGTTTTGACCTTAGAGGGGTCCGTCTGTCCTCGGGCCCCACTCTTGCTGTCGCCCTCTAAGTCTGAGCCCTTGCCAGTTGACAGCCTAGGTTTGTCAGTGCTAGCATACCCACTAGAGTAGAGGTCAGAGGTGTGCCGGTCTTCATCTTCCTCCTCCTCCTCATTTCCCTCTTCAGTCTCAGTGGTTGGTTTATCCTTCGGACTGCCAAAGACCGGTTTGTAACGCTTGACTGGGGTTTTCTGTCCTTCCTCTACCCCCAACGCCTCCTCAAGGTATGGAGCTTCCGGTTTGGGGTTGGGCATAGGCCACAGGCGAGTAGAACCCTTGGCCTTGTCCTCGAAGTATTCCTTTACTACTTCTTCATCCAAGTCAGCCCAATCATTCCACTCTGCTACCTCTTCCCAAGCTAGTATAATGGGGGCACCTCCCTACCCTTAAGCTGTATCCCAAATACGTTTTCGCGATGTACATATTGTTTGTGGGCGTCAGCACCCTGCAGCACTTCCTTAGGGGCCTTAGCATTACAGCTTTGCACTACCTGCCTATGCATAGGATCCATGCCTCTTTGCCGGTGAACGTAATCTTATTGTCTGTCTTACTAGTAGTCATTTCTAACCACCGTCAGTCTTGAACAGACACACGCTCCACACACACACTTACACACAGCACACAGCTATGCTCTCTACTTGCCAAATAGAGATAGGGTCACGCTATGCTTACGCTGTTCTGATGGCACAGACACAGGCAAGCAACCACACACACTCCCACACAGAGAGAACACAACAGAGGTCACGAGCACTCACACACACACTACACAGAATAGTGTTTTGTTTGTCCACACCACCCTTTACTCTCTCTCTCTCTCTCTCTCTCTCTCTCTCTCTCTCTCTCTTCAACCACGTGTGTTACCACTGACTCTATTGCTCAAACTACACTGAGGCTACCTCAGCTACCACCTATGATAGCTTTCCACCTACTAGCAGCTCTATCTGCAAAGTCAGTTCTTCAACCTACCTAGGTTTGTAGTTGTTTTTGTACAACCACCTAAACGCTTACCTTCCGCTCCTCCCCGTGTGTCCAATGCACGGTTCTTCAGAGCTCACGACCTCACCACACCACTCTCTCACTCCTCACATAGTCACAACAGCGACACAAGGAGTAGATGCGATGATGCAGAACGAGTTCAACAATAACTTTGCAATGTAAGCTGTTGTGTCCCGTGGGCAGTGGGTGCTCAATCCCGCCTGTCACCACCGGGCAAAGCAC
>WBZZ01003822.1:0-40000 GCA_019918135.1 Paulinella micropora | reverse complement strand
AAGAAGAAGAAGAAGAAGAAGAAGAAGAAGACAAGAAGAAGAAGGACAAGAAGAAGAAGAACAAGAAGAAGAAGAAGAAGAAGAAGAAGAAGAAGAAGAAGAAGAAGAAGAAGAAGAAGAAGAAGAAGAAGAAGAAGAAGAAGGAGGAGGAGGAGAAGGAGGAGGAGGAGGAGGAGGAGAAGAAGAAGAAGAAGAAGAAGAAGAAGAAGAAGAAGAAGAAGAAGAAGAAGAAATAATAAGAGGTAGCAGAATGAACAAGAAAGAAGACACCAAAGAACAGCGCCTGTATTTTGAGATTTGTAACCTAGATTGCAATAGCTATATTGCATGTTGCACATTCCGTATAGATGGGACGCAACACTGCAGGGCGAGGAGGGCATGTCGGCGAGACAGTAACATCTCTCTCTCTCTCTCTCTCTCTCTCTCTCTCTCTCTCTCTCTCTCTCTCTCTCTCTCTCTCTCTGCGTGCTTTTTGTGTCTGCCTGGCCTGCTAGGCCTGTCTGCCTGTCTCTGTCTCTAGAAACCTGTATACGTATGTGTATATGTATGTGTCTGTCTGTCTGTCTCAGAGCAATTTGGCGATCGCCGGCGTGATCATTGCTACGGTGGTATCTATCTATCTATCTATCTATCTATCTATCTATCTATCTATCTATCTATCTATCTATCTATCTATCTATCTATCCATCCATCCATCCATCCGTAGCATCTATCTATCTATCTATCTATCTATCTATCTATCTATCTATCTATCTATCTATCTATCTATTTATCTAGATCCTGCCCCCTGCTCTTCTCTTCTTCGTCGCCAGTCAGAAGCCGCAACGCCCATGGGATAAGAAGTCTTCAGACTGAAACAGCTCCTTGCCAACTTCTTACTTCAGTTCTATCTTTTGTTTCTTCTTCCCTCCGTCCCTCCCCTTCCCCCCCCCCCCCCCCTCTATCTCTCTCTCTCTCTATCTCGTATTCTTGTGGGACTGAGTCTGTAGTCGTTTGTGTTGCATGATTTTTACGGGGAACAGTTTTTAAGGCCGTTCCGACTTGTATATAATGAAATAAGTTAACTTGGGTACTACTACTAAAAATACATTTCTCTCTGAGACTTGTGTCAATATTAGAGTACCTAGTACGGTACTGAGTGGCTCGGATATGACAGTAGGCTCAGTGTATGACTTAAAGTTCAGTTTCTAACTGGCTAATTTTGTCGGTTAAATCAGAACTTGAAAGACTTTATTAGATTTATTGTATTAATATGCCGTTCTCAGCCACTCAATTCAATGAACAATAAGCTTCTATGCCGGCCCACCCGGTATATAATGGCATTACTCTAATATTCTTCTGGTCTGTCGGTTAAGCTTGGCTTGGAGATTACGGAGTCCCTCTACGTTAGGTATTTCTCAGTTTTCATGTCGTTAGATAGTTGTTATATTAGTAGTATTAAATATTGAGTCACTGTAACAATGTCGCTAATAAAAACATATTATGATAGTTCACGTGGTATGGAAAATTTTCCTAGTAACTCGGAAATTTTGGACATCAGGCTCTGGCAATGTCAAAAACTTGAACACACAGATTCGAAGCTTGCTGCAAAATAATCTATTCGGTGCCACATGGGAACTTGGCAGTCACCTGCATTTATTTATGGCGGCTGCATATGAATGTTTTTGGATGAATATATTAATATGTTGGGGGCATGCATTGCTTGGATTGCTTTCAAGCCAAGTTTGGGTTCTCAGATTATGTATCAGTCAAGTTTGTGAAATGAGCAACGGGCCCGGCGGGTTGCTGCGCATGGGACTCGTGACACACATCCGTGAATGGCGGGACTGAATAGTCTATCTACATGGAAACTTGATATCTATTTATGGAATGTGGATGCATTTGGATGCACACATGATGGGGGCATGCATTTCTTGGCCGGGATTGTTCTTGGATTTTTGTGCATTCTGTGAAATGAGCAAGGTTTGTTTTGGACATACATCACAGCCTTCAGGGAAGCACCACACACGACGCTGACGACACTGACTCACAAATGGGCTGAGATATTTTGTGCAAACCTTGATTTTATCACGGTTTGCTTTGGGTTGCGATGTCATGACAAAGTGTTTTCACGATGGTTGGTGGAGTGGAAACACAGGCCCTCGGAGTGACACGCAATAGTGGGTGGGACTCACAGGGTGTCAAGGGGGTTGATGGGTCTGAGGCCCCGAACACAAGCATGGGACAATATGCCAAAAGGGAACACAGGACGGCATTGGGGGCTTGGGGGACTAGACATTGATATGACATGACAAGGAAATGGGTGAAAGTTTAAAAGGTGAATATGACGGAGGAGAAGGTCGGAGGGGAGGCTGACAGTTGGTATGGAAAATGGCGGAATTGGGACGGATTATGCCCACAACAAGACGGAATCGGAGGATGGAAGTGGGTGGGAAACAAAAGAGGATGAAGGAGGAAATATATAAGTGATGGAATTGGAATGGATGGAACATAAGAGGGATAACAAACGAGGGCAGATCGGAGAATACATCATGGCACAAAAACCCAAGTGGGAGTGCACGCATTTTGCGGAAGGCAACCTCTGGGGTGGTTGGGAGGCAAACATGACGTCCTTTCGGGGGCTTTTGCGGGCTTTTCAGAAAGAACGGAACACTGCCCATGTCGGCCATATCACTGCCCTTCAAGTCCTTATTTTTTAGCGCACAGGGCGCAGAAAGGGAAGCTTAGAGGGGGTGAGGTGTGTGAGAACAGGGGATAAACGTGACGAGCAACACAAGGTGTTGTGTATACGTTAGGTGTACAACACCATTATGGCTTCTGCAGCAGGGGGAGTTGAAATTGGAAAGGTAGGGGTGGAAGAGGCAACTGGGAAGGAAGCGAGCAAGGGGGCTAAGGAAGGGGTTGTGAACGAGGATCATATTGACGACAAAACCTTGTGGAAAGCAGAGGAATGCAGAATAGACAGGGATGTCTACGCTATCAGGGATCGGTTGAAAGCAGCCGCTGCGATGGTTGAAAGTTTTGCTACGAGCAAACCTAGGCCTGAGTCGAGACAAGCAAAAGTGTGGGCTGTGAGACATCAAGAGGCCGGGGAGGTCTGTAAGGGTTTCGAAAAACTGTGTTCCTTACGGGAAAGGAAGGTGGCAGAGATAAGAGCAAAGAGGAAGGTGGAAGAGAAGGGAGGAAAGAGATCAAAGAGTTACTGGGAAGAGGCATGGCTCGAAGAGGGATCGTTCTCGGAGAAGGCTATGTGGGAAGAGGGGAAAATAAGGATTGGAAGGAACATATACAAGCAAGTGGGGAATTTGTGAACGTTGTACAAGGAAGGCATTGAGAGGGTTAAGACATTTCAGGCAGACGGAGTCGCAATGGATATGGGGGAAAACTCGTAAGAGACAAAGGAATGAGTAGCGCGTTGGGGGCGGTACACATGGTTGCCTCTACGTTAGGGATGGACGAAAGGAGGATGAGCAGGGACTCCGAGGCAAAGAGGCGTACAGAGGAAAAGGAGTTGGAGGAGGTTTTGGGGGTGGAAAGGGAGATTCAGGGAGAGATTGATGAGGAGACGAAGAGCCAGTTGATAGAGTTGGCTCAGGCATGGGAGGCTGGGCAGGAACAATTACGATACCTCAAGGAAATAATTGAGGAAACGAGATGGACAATAATACGATCGATATGGGAGGCGACGACCAGGACGATGCCGGAGGAAATGAGGGAACCCTGTTGGGCTCATTACAAGGAATCGGAAGAGGCACATAGACAGTATGTTTATATACAGGGGATAGAAGTTCTGAACGGGAAAAGGGGGCATTGGTTCGAAGTATTATTTTGTCTTCGGATGCATCGATCTCGGGCACGGTTGAAGAGACACGGGGTTGGGAGAGAAAATGGCGTGACGGACATCCCACACGATGGGCACAGTTCATAGGGTACTTGAGGGAAAGGACGAAGGAACAAACTAAGGGGAACCCACAGGACAATGAGTGGCGGTGGAAGGAGACGGAAGAATGGATAAAGTCGCTGGAAAAGGAGAGAAAAATAAAACACATAAACGATTTGGTGGTTGAAATGGGATTGTGATGACCCGCTGAGGGGCAGGGTGATGACCGAAGGTACGGGCGAAAGGGATAACCAGGAAAGAGAGGAGGGGACACCTGTACGACGGGAAACGGCGGACTCCGAGGAAACTAGGGAGTGGATGGGGGAATTGGAAGAGGACGAGCTGGATCGACTCAGCATGTAAGATGGGGGCATAGGAAGACAGATGGAACAAAAAAGAAAAAAAAAAAGGGGGGGGGGGGGGGGGGAAAGCAAGACACAGAACAAAAGTTGACAGGGCCTACGGGAGGACAGTGAAAGGGAGGAGAAAACGGCTGTACATAATGGCATAAGGTTTCGGGGAGGATTGGAAAGGGAGAATATTCACAAAAAGGGGCGGAGAATGCCTAGGTGGGATAGAATATGGGAGAAAATATTTTAAGGGAGAATGTACATAGTCTTATTCTCTGTTATCATTTTATATTCTCTGTTTGGTCTACGTTAGTTACGGGGAATGGCGAGCGACGCAGAGGGCGTGGTGCCAACGGCGGTGTTGCCGATCATGTACACGCCAATCAAGAGGGCGGAGGTCACGCCGATGAAGGGTAGGCGCGGGGGAGGCGAAGGCTATATCGGCGGCGGCGATACAATTGACATACGAACGGAACTCTCCAATTATGTCCGACTATTTCCTCTAGTTGTTGCAGAAGAATCCGGCGGCTATCGAGACTTACCGGCAGCTGAGACTTGATTCATTGCGACTGGAACCTCACAAACACAGCACAAACAACCCAAAACAATTTCAAAGCAGTTGCATCGATGCATAACAATCTTTACCTTCGGAACCGGTTTTGCGCTTCTTGACTGCTGGTGGGCTAGCATCGATATCCTTCTCAGCTTTTCCCCTTCCACGCTTACCTCCCTTGCGGCCCTTAGCCTTTGGCTCATCGTGGCTCGTTGCTTCATCTAGACGCGCTCGCAACTCCGCCACTTTACCGTCTGTGGGCAAACGCATAGCCTCAAGCTATGTAACGCACTGTGCCTTGGGCACGCTACTATATTTGCCTTTGGCACGCTTGGTCTTAACTCTTTGCTTGGCCTTCAAATTGCGAAAGTACTTAATCTTCTCTTCCCTTTCCATCCCTGCTGTTGCATCGGACTGCTCCAACACAAACCCTGACTCCACGCCCGTAACCCCGCCCCTGCGGTTTGGGCACGTTTTGCCCTTTCCATGGGCAGGCTGCGGTGACTTGGTGGCCTGTGTGCAAAACTCACGCGCAGACCCGCAACATCGTCATGCCGCATATCCAGTACCACGCGCTGTGCATCACGCACATCGCTGGTGTAAGCTCCATATGCTACACCCGGCAAACTAACGACCCTGCCAGCGTCGGTGTCCTGAGAATACTTGAAGGAGCGCATCGAGGGAAACTGCCAGCCACTGATTCCGCGAAGCTTGATCTGGTTCTTGTCCGCCCAAGCCATTATTACATCCATCTCATGCCCATATAAACGAACATTTGAATATCCGGCGTTAGAAGCAGACTTCAACCAGTCTGAAACCAGAGAAAACCCGCGGCCTTGCTCAACCTGATCTTTAGTGAAAACCCTAGTCAGGTTTCTCTTAGCTCCATCACGGATTCCACGCGTGATTTGGACAGAGCACATGCGCCTCCACATCCACACCATAAAGGCTATGATAGCACGACTCTGAATAAATAAAGGCTCTACTGGTAAAATCACCGCCGCCATCACCAGTTCGTACGCCAGGACCTGGCAGCGAAGAGAGTTCACCACTCCCCCCATCCTTCTTGCTGCGGAAGTGATAAGCCCAGGTGTAACGCATGGTTGCATCTGAATGCTCGCACAACATGAAGTTATGAAGGTATTCATACTTCAGCTGGTCATGCGAGTCGCGTTGTGAACAAGAGTAAAAAGGAGATCGGTGATCTTTGTATCATTTTCGGAATACCAGGCAAGGTAGTCTTCATAAATGACCCACTGGCCACTCCCTGCCTCCAAACCATCAATGCGAGCCTGCACAAAGCTAACAGCAAAATTATAAGCATGAAGCCACAGCATAAATCAGAATGACGCTCTTTGACATAACTAACCTCACCGGAAGTTTGTTTCACACCTAATCCGACTATTAGATGCCACGCAAGGCCACAGACAGGGCGGGCGAGAGCAAACAAGCAGCAGACTCTTCGTCCATCCCTGAATAGTCAACGCCGTGACGCTTACCTCTAGCCTGTACCTGCCTGCGTTTTTTGGCGACAGTGTCAGTGCCATCGCCACGTGTTGGGGAGGTTATAGCCTTCATCGACGATGGCCTACTCAAGTTAGGGATGATCATGGACGATGACCCTACGGACGACCGCGACGACTTCCGAGTCCACCAACTAGGCATCACTTCGCTGACGAACATGCAATACCGCCCAGTTTACGTGGAACCGATTACTCATCCGGACGGCATTCTTGCAGAAGGACCGACGCACCTACAATGGACGCGGCCTCTCAACTCCTGGAAGAAGATGACGCTCGACAGCGAGAATGATCAGGTCCTACATCGAAACATCCAGTTCAAGCCGAACTTCAGCAACAAGTCTAAAGGCTTCATCATCCCCGACCAGCTAAAACGTTTACGCAAGCCTTACAACAGTAAGAAGTACGAATTCCATGTCTTCAAGACTCTGAAATCGAAGTAGACTCTCAAGTGGTTTTTGTTTTTGAATCCTCGACTCCTTTTTATACCACTTAACTCTCCACCCAACAAACTTGATTAGTGTTTTCTACAGGCTTGTATGATAGTAATATTCTCATACTTTGAATGGAATCAGCTAAGGCAGGTCACACAATGCTATTACCGCTTTGAACACGTAGTGAAAGTGTTGGCTCTACGATCCTACGGAGGCTCATGATGTACGTTTGGTATACTATATGTCCTGCCTCTGCATGTTGATACAATACTACCTTGATCATTGCGCTGACACATATACGCACGCACATAATCGCCCATTGATCTACATCTGCAATCTTTTTTATTCATTTTCTTGGAGTTTTATATTTACTCACATATCAATCTGTCAATCATCTGTTACGGTTCCGACCGCTTCGATCGCAACTCCAACCTACTGTTGGAACTAATAATTAATATTAATACGACAGGCAGATCGACAGGCAGATCGACAGACAGGTCGACAGACAGATCGACAGACAGATCTACAGACAGATCGACAGACAGATCGACAGACAGACCGACAGACAGACCGACAGACAGACAGCCAGGCAGCCAGGCAGGCAGGCAGGCAGGCAGAGGCAGACAGACAGACAGAGAATAGTTAGGTACCCGGCCGGCCGTATCGGAGTAACGGTATCGTTAGAGCCATTACTTAGATCCGGCCAGTCATCTTACTTTGCGCTCTGCGCTTCGCGCCTTTTCTGTTCTCTGTTAAAGTTCTGTTACTGCAAACTGCGTTTGGTGAGAGTTCCAGATTAATATATTTAATACAATTAATATATTATTCTAACAGGTTATCGAGCCTTGTAGTGCGAACTCCGTGTAAAGAACTTTAATCACCTATGCACAGATTTGGTGGGCGTGCATCAGGCAGCTACCAAAAGAGTGTTGCAGGTGGACTTGTGCCAGGCAGTCACCCACAAGAGTGGGCGTGCAATAGGCAGCCACTGTGATCTGTTCTGTGGTTTGACTAGGTACGAAATAGGTACTACTATACCACAACCTCGCATTTATCCTTTTACCTCTCTTTCTATCCTAGCCGATAGAATTCATTTGATAGTCGAGTTTTTCTCCTATCTTCCGCCCTTTGACATTCAATATGGCATACAACTCCACATTTGACTTAGCGAAACTAAAACTGGACCCTCAAAGTTCTATGATGATAAACCAGACTGGGATTTGTTTTACCATACTTTGATTTCGATCATTGGTGTAACAAATTCACAAGTCTTGACTATCATCCCAGGCATGGAGGATCGTCCGTTTACCAAGAACCTAAAATTACCCAACGTCCTAGTCCCTCCTGACTCTCCTATTGAGGATACCTTACATTCCCCAAGGGGTGAAGCGGGAGATCAAAGCAAAGTTAAGGAGGAAACAGAGGAGGGTGGGTCAATTAAGGTTGAGCCTACTGCAGAACGAAAGAAAGCTGCTGAACCGGAAATCATAATACCTACTGAGCTGAAAAGCGAAGTACCATTTGTGACTTCCGGAAGCAAGCCTAACCTTCCGTACGCTTCTCAACCTCAAGGATCTGCAAGGTATTATGAGGCAATCGAAAAGCAAAAGTATGATTCCCTAAACAGAATCCTATTAGCCTATCTGCTCCAATCTGGCTCTCATGATCGCAAAGTTATGATGATCATGAAGCAAGGTGGAACAGATGGGGTTGCTTGTCTCACAGCTTTGCAGAAGCGTTATGGGGACCTCGAACTTATCAAGCTTCAAGAGGACCAACAAATCATCTACTACTCCTACCCCAAAAAGGTTAAGGAAGTAAGTACATGGCTTGCTACATACCTCACGATAATTGATAAGCAAGAAGAAGAGGATGAAAGCACCCATCCCTGTCCCCTTGAAAGCTGATATGATCGTAAACAAATTAAAACATTTAACCCCTTTTAAGACCTACTGGGAGAACCATTGGCAAGCTTTGCTCCCTCATCAACGACCCCCTTGGGATGAATTCCTCCAGATTATGGAGCAAATCGCCCAAGGGAGTGTGTCGATGACTAGGATGCAAAAGTTGTACGGTACTGGATCCGGAAACTCACGGTCTGACCCTATCACTGGTAATCTAGTAGGAGGACAGAAGAACAAAGGTAGGATTAAGTGTTATAATTGTGAAGGTGATCATGTTATGAGGGTATGTTTCGTCCGTTGCCTCCTCAAAGACTGCCCACGAGATGGGCATGATCCTAACAACTGCCCTATAAGGAGGAATGCAGGAGCTATTGCTACTCCCTCTCATCTGATAGAAGGTAGTCAGAAGAGCAAAAGTAGTGAGAGTAGTCAGGCAGAAGGGGAAGGAAGGAAGGGCAAGGACAAGATGAAGAAGAAAAAGAAGAAGGGAGAGAAGGAGAGACGGAAGCTCAAAGCTACAGACTTCATCAAGAAGAAGAAGATCATCAGTCTGAATGCTGGTGGGTCTGGCTCTTCCTCTTCGTCTTCCTCATCTGAGGAGGACGTAGAAGACGATCCAGACCTCACCAGATTGCAGTCTGACGATCACTCTTCATTTGATGAAGACACAGGGAGTGAGGGAGAGGAAGTAGATAGGGTAGGGCATATCAATCATATGTCTGCTGTCAACGTTGTAGAAAGGGAAGAGGAGAGTGGGGAGAGAGGAGAGGATGTTCATGACAACACCACACCACTACCTCTTTTTGCGACACCACACACACCAGCCATTCATATGATGGAGAGGGAGGACGGTAATTATGTGGAGACAGAACATGACAACCTCACCACAACTACCCCACCATCACCTCTTTTTGCCCCACCACTTACGCCACCCAGCGCACATACGACAGGGAGAGTGGGTGCAGACAGAAGCCGTGCAAGTACAACCACAATGTGACGAGGAGAGAGGGGGGGGGCTACACCAACACATGTCACTCTCCATCCCACTCGTAATGTTTCTCAAACACGTATCCCCCCACTTAGTGAGAACAATTTTGTAAACTCTCTTGACATGGCAGGTGACCCCACCCCTCTGGGTGTAATCTACCCCTTAGAGGACGGTTGGGGGCTTCGCCGTGCCAAGACAGGTTACAGAAAAGTCATCATTAAAAACACCAATCCATTGCATATTAGAGAGGTAGGTGGCCCACCACTCAACCTCCATGCCAAACCTATCAAGCCTACTAGATGTCACGTACCCAATGGCAAGCAGTGTGAGGCTACTGCAAAGTCAGGTTTCAGGTTTTCATGGAAGTTAGGTGCGGCCCGGTTGGGCGTGGAGGGGGGGGCGTGTGCAGAGAGATTAAGGAAGGGTTATGAGTTTTGCTCATGGCACATTGGTGAGGAGAACAAGAGGGAAGCTATCTTAGCGGGGTACAGACAGAAACTAAGAAAGGGATTTGTTCCCCCCCCCCCCCTGACTCTTTTATGCTTTTACCTATGTCCCTTCTGTCTACTCAGTGGGTGAGAGCGCCAGACCAGAAAGACAGATCCCCTATCCAGAAAGGCAACTCTTCTATCCCACGAACTCCCCTCATCTCCCCTTCTTCAACGTCCACACAAGACGTGGGGGAGGTCATGGGGAAGTCTCGAGAAGGGAAAGATAAGTCCGTTGTCGCACCACCCCTTGCCGAGGTAGAGGCGGGATACCAAGGGGGAGAATATGACGAGCAGGGAGATATAGCTTGGTACTATGATGACAAGAAGAAGAGTAAAGTCGTTGTAGGGGGAAACGGAGAGATTCCCCCCCCCATGACGAACTAAAGAGATTTTTTGCCGCGTTAGCAAGGGGAGCAAGTGGCTTGACAGTCAAGGACACCCTTATAACTAGGTCGGACGGAGAAGTCGATGACTTCTACAATGACCTCTTCTTTACTGTCCGTGATTGCGTCATATCTATGGCGATTAAGCATAACAATCACTTTGCTAAAGGTATGGTAGCTTCTTTCCCCTTTCTAACTGAGGGTGCGGCAGACTACGAGGAAGCAGAAAAGAAAAGGGTTGGACAGGGGGAACCGTCCCCTATAAGCCCTATCTCTTCTCCTGCTACCCCTGTAGGTCCTACCGTACCTCAGACGCCAGAAAGTATCATTCCCCAATCCCAGAGCACTTCCCAATTG
Organism: Paulinella micropora; assembly: GCA_019918135.1. Classification (NCBI taxonomy): domain Eukaryota; phylum Cercozoa; class Imbricatea; order Euglyphida; family Paulinellidae; genus Paulinella; species Paulinella micropora. Next base: position 29,140 of record WBZZ01003822.1, on the reverse strand, counting down.
GGTACGGGAACAAAGACCGATCCGTCAGACACCTGCACTATCATGATGGTTGAAAGCCCTGAAGCCAACAGTGAGGGGAACTTTGAACCTGACCATATGATGTGGGTGGACGACAGTGAGGCTAGCGAGTCACAGTCTCCCACAAAGGTTCATTCGTTAAGATGAGGTTGGAACCCCAGAAATTCAGAATCGCGAAAGGTAGCCTTAGGACTGAATACAAAGGAAAAGTCCAAATGCACCTTTCGGGAGCTTATGGGGAGGAAGTGTGTGTATGATTCACATACTACTTATAATCCTCATCTCAAATATGGGTTAGTGGCCACCTCGGCGCGGGTCAAGAAAAAGCTTGCAGTTGTTCACCAGAACAACCAAGTTATTGTCTTGAAGGAGCCTATCCACATACGGGAGGAGCAGATCGTTGCGAGGGGGCGGTCCCTGCAAAACAATCTCTCAGTTTTTGATCCCCCTGGTATGGTTCCACTCAACCCGAAGGAGTGGTACGATCCTATTGCCCTAAACAAACAGAACGTGAAGGTCGAGAAAGGTGATTCGTCACCCTCGACCGTCACATTCTGACTCCCCCCTAGTCGCCCATCTCAGAAAGCATCCCTACCCATATATCATGATGTCTACTGTAATAAGTCAACATGTATGTGTGGGTGGCGATGTGATGAGATGAAGTCTTATGTTCCCTTTTCGCATGAGACTGAAAATGAGAGGGGCGAATATATAGGGAGAGGGATAGGGTTAGCGTGTTGCTCTGTCATGCCGGATGATGAAAAGTGTGATATGTCTATGCATGGGCATGAGCATGATGCTAAATGTCGGATGGATAGGGCATTACACCCACTAGTTAAGCCCCATAATGCTGAGTGCATTCACGCCACTGTTTTCCACCGAATGTGTAAATATAGAGGTGTGAAAGCAATTCAGCGAATGTCCCAGTATATGGGGGTTAAGATAGTCGGTGTGAACTGGCGGGAACGCATTATGAAGTGCGAATATTGCCTTCGCAACAAAATAAAACGTTCCCCACATTTCAAATCCAACCACCATATAGTAGAAAGCCGCCCTGGAGTACACCTATCAATGGATACCCAAGGGTGGTGGAATACTATATCGTGGGATGGAAAGAAATACAAGTTCACTATGAAATGCCTTGCGTCGAACTTCGAGCTAGACTATTATCTAAGACACAAGAACGAGTTCTTCTCTTGTTTCCTAAAGGCCATTGCATATTTTGAAAGGCACACCGGAAACAAAGTGAAGTTCTTAACTTGTGACCAAGAATATGGTCTTTACAAGGAATTCAGGAATTGGCTTGATGTAAACCAACCAATTTTCCTAGAGGCTCCAACCGGGGAGAAGCAAGCAGTCGCCAAAGTAGAGCGCTCGCACCAAACCAATGGTGGACTGGCGCGCGCTTTACTTAGCGACTCTGAGCTTCCCCATCTTTTTGGACCGAAATGGAAAAGAATAGTACTTACATCAACAACCTACTACCTATCTCACAAGGCCCTTTCCGCGGTAAGTCCCCTTACGAGGTGATTCACAACAGAAAGCCTTACCGACATCACTTGCGGCCCATCGGATGTGCTGCTGTAATGAGAGTCAAGGCGAAGAGAGGGAAAGGTGAGAGGGGAAGGAGGGGTTGTATTCCTAGGATACGAGAGGGACACCGGTTACTATAACCCTCTAGCACGGGTGATCCATGGGAACGTAAGAGACGTAGTTTTTGACGTTTGGAAGCTAGGCAAGAGAGAAGCTTCCAAAAGTTTAGAGAGCACCGGGGGGGGGGGGGGGTTGAGCCCATGTTCTCGGTGAGTTGGGATAATAACAAAACCCTCACCAAAACTACTGTTTCTCATACTCCTACTCGTACGTCGGAAAAAGCCACTCCTGATATGGGGGCGACCAACTCTAGAGATCCCGCTACAATGGAGGACCGACCCTCCCCAATTGAAGTGGTGATCCTTAAAGCTGACGCCCCGACTGGTACCGATTTATTACCGCACCACTCTTCTTCTCCTGCCCAGGGTAATGAGCAGTCAGGCACGAAAGCGGATGAGGATGTGAGTGAGGACGAGGGGGAGAAATCTCCCCGACCTATCACTTACAGTCCCAACTACGCTTTTATGCCGGATCTCATTCCCCCCAGTCCTGTCACTGAGACAAGAGACAGGGATGGGGATGAGGAGAAGGAGAAGCACAGGAGCGGCAAAGATGTTATGAAGAGGGGGAGAAAGCCTAAGGAGAGGGTTGTGCTGTCGGGGAAACACGTCAAGATTCCCGCGCGTATGTGGGGAGAGGGTTGGGCTAAGCAAACTTACGGAGAGTAGTGGGAAACAGCTATCCATAAGGGAGTTACGCTCGGGCCCTCCGCCCCCGTCGTGCGAAAGTCAAGGCGTTTTCCCGCCCACCATGTTGCTTTTGACGATGGGGTAGCCGATAAAATCATAGACTCAGAAATCATTAAGTACGAGTACGCTGAGGAAGGGCGAACTGTACCTAATAATTCTAAGTCCGAATCGGCGGATCCTAACACTGTTTCAGAGTTTGAATTCGTCGAGGGGGAGAGAGAACTGATTATCACCGAAAAAAGCCAACATGGGAAGGAGTGGAGATCACATGAGCAAGGCCTTATCTCAGTTGAGAACATCATACCTGGGGGTAGAACTAGAGAGAGTCATATCTCTTTATACGCGCGAGAGCAAAGGATAGATTATTGTCTAGTTAGCGAACAGACCCCTAAAGATAGGAGGCAGGCTAGGGAGAAGGAGGTGAAGCAGCAAGAGGAGCTGAAAGCGTTTGAATGGTGCAAAGAAAGTGAGGCACGGAGGTCTTGGTCACCGATGATTCCTCTTAAGTGGATAGACTCGGTGAAACAACAAGGAACCTCCGAGGAATTCCACAAAGCAAGGATCACCTTAAGGGGTGACTTGCTCAAAGCCGGGTTGCAATATGACCCCAAAAAGACATACTCACCTACCGCCCACCATAGGACCATCCTTCTTATTATTGTCTACGCAGCCTGTTTTGGGATTGACCTTTGGCTCATAGATTTCACCACCCCATACTTGCATGCCAAGATGCCTTATGACATCTACGTTAAGCCCCCTCCCGGTTTTGAAAGGCCAGGGTTTATTTGGCTCCTGAAGAAAGCCCTGTACGGACACCCTGAGTCCGGACGGTTGTGGTACGACCTCTTATTGCATGAGTTGATAAACAAGCAACGGTTTGTGACCTTCACTTTAGACCCAAACTTCAGGGTAGTCTAAAGTCCAACCAACTCTTATCTTTTCATGTGGACAATGGGATACACGCAGCGTCCCAGCGCGCACATGAGGGATTAGTGGCGAGCCTAGAGAATCATAGGTTTAGATGCAAGAACCTCGGGAAAGCAACCGAGTTTAAGAACATCCAGATCGTTCAGACCGATAAAGGGATCTTGTTGCATAAGCGAAAGTACGAACTCCTCATTTTAGGGGAACTTGGATACTTGGAGGAGATACCTGCTAAGACCCCTTTCACTTCTGAAAACCCTGCCCCTCTAAAGAAAGGGCACCGGCTCCTTGCATATGACTTGAGATGTCTCATAGGGATGCTTATCTTTCTGGCCGTTCACACCCGTCCCCTGCTAATCTGCCCGTTGAGTATAGCTGCGAAATCACAAGTCCCTAATCCCAATGTTTCGTATGCTATGCTACACCGGATGTTTCTTTGGATCCTTGTCCCACGCGCTCTTTTCTTTCGTATGTCCCACGCGCTCTTTTCTTTCGTAGAGGGGACCACCGGCTTTTGCAATACCTCAACCGCCTTTTCCAACTTCCTAAGTCTCCAAAGTCATGGGGCCCTCACCATCTAGGGAGTCATCCGCGGCTATGAAGGCTATTGGTAAAATCCCCACAGAAAAGTATGGTGTCAATCTATTGGGCGGGTCGCAACTAGACGAGTTCACCGTCCCGGTAATAGCCAACATTGACAAGATCGTAGCGGACAACCCATTGGTCGGATTTGTCGACTCAGACTTCGCGGGGGAGAAAATCTCCCGTAAGTCTCGATCGGGGTTTATCTTTCTTTTCAACGGGGCTCCCATAGCCTGATTTTCGAAATTGCAGCCTGTCATTGCCCAATCCACGCTTGAGGCAGAAACTGTATCGGCTAACGAGGCCGTAAGGGAGTTATTGGCTTTGAGGCAAACCTTGCGTGATATGGGGATATGCCTTGAAGGACCTACTCCTACTTGAAGATAACGAGGGAGCTTTAACGTTGTCCGAGAGGGGGTTAGGAGAATCCCGAACCATGCATATTGACGTTAGGTACCATTTCCTTACTCGGCTGGTTAAAAAGGGAATAGTCAAACTTTTCCGGGTATCTTCCAAAGATAATCTTGCGGACATTTTTACCAAGATCAATTTCACGCACGAAAAATTCAATTTCCTAGCAAACAAAGTCTCGTTAATCGTGGACAAGGGGTGTATGATTCGCTTCGGGATTGATTTCTCGCATTTTGCGAAATAATTAAGGATTTATCATATATCCGTATTTTATGGGCCATTATACATGTATTATCAAAAAGTCGCGATTTTAAATTTACGCATACGTATACGTTAAGAGGGGAGAGTTGTAGGTACTGGGTCTACCTCCGCCGGGCGAAGAGAATGATTGGGGAAATACCGGTGGACTCTTTCTTCTGTTCGCCATTTCTATATTCTTCTCCGCGCTCATCTCCAAGACCTCCACGCACGTAACCACGTTTGTCTTTGCGCCCGTCCGTCTTCGCTACGTATCTCGAATGGATCCGGGGGGGCTAATGGGGGAAATCAGATTAATTATACTTTTGCGTAATATTTAACTCGCTTATCATATATGTATACATATATACTATAACTAAGCCAACTGAGTTGGAGGCTTGTGATGGCACTCGGAGGGTCGTTGATAGTCTTGCAACACCTTCGGGTGATTTATCGTTTCGAAAAACCTCGGCAACTGTCTCCTAGCTGTACCAGAACATAGTTGGATAATTTTTCTTCATATACCCCTTACGGGAAGCGCTGTCATTTTTTTAAAATATATAGTGCTCATATATACGTTAATATATGATGAATTGACATAGTTGCATAACTATCATATTTATTTGTTATCATATCTATCCTGGATCATATTAACATATACTCATGCTGGTATGTTTCATGTATCTGGTTTACATAATGTTATCATCCGTTACCTAGGGATATGTGTTAAGCGATAAAGGGTGGGTAGGACACTAATCTTCTTCTCCTCAGGTAGGCCCAATCAGATTGCGGGGTCGCTGCCTTGTATGTAGTCTAACCGATACATACTTGCCGCGGTCTGAGCGGGTAGCCAAGCCTGATTGCACGTCTCGGAGAGTGTGAGGGTAACAGTGGTTACGTTGTGTTTTGAGTGTGTGTTTTCATATGTTTCACAAATAGTAATAGTGGTCGTAACATATATTAGGACCTGCAGTAACTTTCATAATTTACTTTGTTCCAGGGGGAGTGTTGGACTCGTGACTAATAATTAATATTAATAATACTAGTATTAGTTAGTTACCCGGCCGGCCGTATCGGAGTAACGGTGTCGTTAAAGCCATTACTTAGATCCGGCCAGTCATGTTACTTTGCGCTCTGCGCTTCGCGCCTTTTCTGTTCTCTATTATAGTTCTGTTACTGCAAACTGCGTTTGGTGAGAGTTCCAGATTAATATATTTAATACAATGAATATATTATTCTAACACCTACCGGTATGATCTGGGGGGGGGGGGGGGGATTATCGGAATGAATACAGTACCGGACCGAATCATCAATATTGTGTTAAACTTTCTTCAAGTTTATATTTCAAGTTTACACTTCTATTTTTAGTTCCGTTACTTCATTTTTCCGTTTATTTATCACTTAACTGTAATAACGCAGTCTAGTTGTTACGTTTCAAGTTTCAACTGCCGTTAACAGATTAATTTATTTTCCTTTACCTGTTAACTTTTTAAAAAATGTTAACTATTGCCTTTTCCCCCCATATCTACACTTTATTTCCCTAGACAGCTTTTTCCGGTCCCAGTCATATGAAATAATATTGCTGTTGACATTCAAGACAACAACAAAAATTAGTTTTTCATTTTTGTGTCAGATTTTCATTTTTGTGACAGTTTTTCATTTTTGTGACAAAAATTCAAATTTTCAAATTTAACGGTAACATTTCGCGAAAATTTACGATATTTTGCGGACGAATATAGCCGTTAATTCGACAAATTCAAATTTTCACCCAAAATCAAAATTCCAACCAAAACTGAAATTCCAACCAAAACAGAAAAATCAATTTTTTTTGTTGTCTTGAATGTCAACAGCAATATTAATAATGATAGGTATAATAGGCATCTACGCCAGGTAAAGTGGCAGTCTTCCGTCCTTTTTACTGTATTTTTTCCCAGATTGACTTGAACAACTCCAACTGATACACAACTCATTTTCCACTTGAAATATTCTCGTTAGTTCTCAGAATTTGCATTGTTTCTCAAGGGACAAGTAGTCTGTCAAGTAAGCATACTGAATAAACTGGAATTGACCGTCTTAGTGTCTTTTGGTACCTTTCCTGATCTCGGAAGTATTTTGCAGCAGTGTGTGTATTCAATTGATTGCCGGTTGGTAATTTCCTCGCAGGAGGCTAGTCAAGACTTACAATGTTGAATAAGATGTTAGTATCATGGCAATAAAACGTTGTCGCCATTTCATTTCTTTCTTTTTTTTTCTACCCTGTTTTCCTTCCTTCCTTCCTTTCTTCCTTCCTTCCTTTCTTTCTTTCTTTCTTTCTTTCTTTCTTTTCTTTTCTTTTCTTTTCTTTTCTCTCTCTCTCTCTCTCTCTCTCTCTCTCTCTTAATTGAATTTCGCGTTTTGGTAATTCGCGCCGCTAGACACATGATACCTCATCCACGTAAGCCAAGAGGCGGATTCGGCTGATGCCGGCTCAGCAGGCCCGCCCGGCTAGATCATTAAAAAGTTTATTGGTGAAAAAAAATAGATCAGCGAGGGCCAGTTTGCGTCAGGACCTGCTGGCTTTATATACGTGATCGCAGCCCGATCCGACTCCGATGAATAGGTATTATATACTGCAACCGGTCACTCACTGACTTGTAGTTGGTGGTGGTGATATTGTTGTTCTTGTTGTAATTGTTGTTATTGTTGTTATCATTTGTTGTTGTTGATGTACTACATGCGGCATGACAGAGACCAACGCTGGCAAGGAAGATCACGAGGGCGGCAAGGCAGATCACGACGGCGGCAACGCAGCTCGCAACGGCGGAAAGGCAAAGCATGAAAGCGACAAAGGCACAGCACGACTGTGTTGTGGGCAGCGGGCTGGAGGTGGGCACTAATCGAGATAGAGATAGATATATAGCCTGATGTAGATATAGATATAGATATGTAAGATACGGTACAATAGAGCTCTTGTTAAGGGTCCAGCGTAATTTCTTCTTGAGACATTACAAACAAATCCACAAAGTTTATGGTCTGAGAAATTCCTAGACCTTAAGTACAAAAACCATGAATTTCAGCGCTTCGATCTCAACCACAATTTGCATCTACATCCCGTGTTATGGCTCATAGAAAAGCACTGGCCGAGCTTTCAAATGTGCCACTACACAAACCGCAACAGAGCAGAATCGGCTGCTGACGAAGTGATTGAAGTCCTTGTTGATTAAGGAATCAAACATGCCCAGGAACCAGATGATTTCCTTCTTCTTGAACCATCACAAACAAAACCTCAAAGCATGAATCCTCGAACGTGAGAGCAGCTTCAAGTTCAGGGAACGCATCTGAACTCCTTTTGCGCATATTTAACGGTGAAGCTTTATCTGAAAAGGAGCTGTCGAGGGAATAAGAGGCTTTTGCCTTGTAAGCTTTCTTTGGATGCTTTGGTGCTTGCGGCTGAGAACGAGATGGTCTTAGGACCTACATAGGTAAGTAAGTACGTAAGTAAGTAAGTAAGCAAGTAAGTAAGTAAGTAAGTAAGTAAGTAAGTAAGTAAGTATGTAAGTAAGTAAGCAAGCAAGTAAGTAAGCAAGTAAGTAAGCAAGTAAGTAAGCAAGTAAGTAAGCAAGTAAGCAAGTAACAAGTAACAAGTAAGTAAGCAAGTAAGCAGGTAAGTAAGCAAGCAAGCAAGCAAGCAAGCAAGTAGGTAAGTAAGTAAGTAAGTAAGTAAGTAAGTAAACGCAACCTTGCTTTTGTTTGCTTTTGTTCCTGCTGTCTTTGTTTGATTGGACATTGACGTTTGCGCCTTGCTGTAAGATATTAATGTGTCCGGTAGACTGCCTGGATCATGTTGGCGGTGGGTCCCCCCTCTCCCCTCCCGTGGTGCGTGGTCCAGATCGGATGCGGGTACGTATATATTTTTTGGACCGCTTTGGACCACGACACCCCTGCACCGTGAGCCGTGTCGGCCGTACCGTGGGCACGGACCAAGGTACGGGGATGGTCCGGATCGGACGCCTGTGTGTATATCTGATTCTGGCCGGTTTGGACCACGGCGCACACACACACACGTCGATCGAACCAGCGCGTCGCCTCGCGTGACTGCCTGGATCATGTTGGTGGTGGGTACCCCCCTCCCCTCCCCTTCCGCGGTGTGTGGTCCGGGTTGGATGCTCCAAATCGGCACCCAGGCAGTATATCTTTTTCTCGACCACACCGGACCACCGGGGGACGCGGGAAGGGAGGACCCGCCGCAACCATGACCAAACTAGTGTAGTATCCCCCTGGTAGACTGCCTTGATCATGTTGGCGGTGGGCCCCTCCCTCTCGCGCGACCGACGGGTGGTCCGGATCGGACGTCTGGTTGTATACTCTGTGTGGACCGCTTTGGACCACGACACCCCTGTACCATGAGCTGTGTCGGCCGTACCGTCGGCACGGAACCAAGGTACAGTCGACGCGTGGTCCAAATCGGTACCCAGGCATTATATCTTTTCCCGACCACGCCGGACCACCGGGGGGACACGAGGGGAGGGAGGGAGGGGGGGAGGGGGGGGGGGCCTACCGCAACCATGATCAAACAAGTGTAGTATCCCGGTAGACTGCCTGGATCATGTTGGCGGTGGGTCCCCCTCTCCCCTCCCGTGGTGCGTGGTCCGGATCGGATGCGGGTACGTATATATTTTTTGGACCGCTTTGGACCACGACACCCCTGCACCGTGAGCCGTGTCGGCCGTACCGTGGGCACGGACCAAGGTACGGGGATGGTCCGGATCGGACGCCTGTGTGTATATCTGATTCTGGCCGGTTTGGACCACGGCGCACACACACACACGTCGATCGAACCAGCGCGTCGCCTCGCGTGACTGCCTGGATCATGTTGGTGGTGGGTACCCCCCTCCCCTCCCCTTCCGCGGTGTGTGGTCCGGGTTGGATGCTCCAAATCGGCACCCAGGCAGTATATCTTTTTCTCGACCACACCGGACCACCGGGGGACGCGGGAAGGGAGGACCCGCCGCAACCATGACCAAACTAGTGTAGTATCCCCCTGGTAGACTGCCTTGATCATGTTGGCGGTGGGCCCCTCCCTCTCGCGCGACCGACGGGTGGTCCGGATCGGACGTCTGGTTGTATACTCTGTGTGGACCGCTTTGGACCACGACACCCCTGTACCATGAGCTGTGTCGGCCGTACCGTCGGCACGGAACCAAGGTACAGTCGACGCGTGGTCCAAATCGGTACCCAGGCATTATATCTTTTCCCGACCACGCCGGACCACCGGGGGGACACGAGGGAAGGGAGGGAGGGGGGGAGGGGGGGGGGGTACCCCCCTCCCCTCCCCTTCCGCGGTGTGTGGTCCGGGTTGGATGCTCCAAATCGGCACCCAGGCAGTATATCTTTTTCTCGACCACACCGGACCACCGGGGGACGCGGGAAGGGAGGACCCGCCGCAACCATGACCACACTAGTGTAGTATCCCCCTGGTAGACTGCCTTGATCATGTTGGCGGTGGGCCCCTCCCTCTCGCGCGACCGACGGGTGGTCCGGATCGGACGTCTGGTTGTATACTGTGTGGACCGCTTTGGACCACGACACCCCTGTACCATGAGCTGTGTCGGCCGTACCGTCGGCACGGAACCAAGGTACAGTCGACGCGTGGTCCAAATCGGTACCCAGGCAGTATATCTTTTCCCAACCACGCCGGACCACCGGGGGGACACGAGGGGAGGGAGGGAGGGGGAGAGGGGGGGGGGGGGCCTACCGCAACCATGATCAAACAAGTGTAGTATCCCGGTAGACTACCTGGATCATGTTGGCAGTGGGTCCCCCCTCTCCCCTCCCGTGGTGCGTGGTCCGGATCGGATGCGGGTACGTATATATTTTTTGGACCGCTTTGGACCACGACACCCCTGCACCGTGAGCCGTGTCGGCCGTACCGTGGGCACGGACCAAGGTACGGGGATGGTCCGGATCGGACGCCTGTGTGTATATCTGATTCTGGCCGGTTTGGACCACGGCGCACACACACACACGTCGATCGAACCAGCGCGTCGCCTCGCGTGACTGCCTGGATCATGTTGGTGGTGGGTACCCCCCTCCCCTCCCCTTCCGCGGTGTGTGGTCCGGGTTGGATGCTCCAAATCGGCACCCAGGCAGTATATCTTTTTCTCGACCACACCGGACCACCGGGGGACGCGGGAAGGGAGGACCCGCCGCAACCATGACCAAACTAGTGTAGTATCCCCCTGGTAGACTGCCTTGATCGTGTTGGCGGTGGGCCCCTCCCTCTCGCGCGACCGACGGGTGGTCCGGATCGGACGTCTGGTTGTATACTCTGTGTGGACCGCTTTGGACCACGACACCCCTGTACCATGAGCTGTGTCGGCCGTACCGTCGGCACGGAACCAAGGTACAGTCGACGCGTGGTCCAAATCGGTACCCAGGCATTATATCTTTTCCCGACCACGCCGGACCACCGGGGGGACACGAGGGGAGGGAGGGAGGGGGGGAGGGGGGGGGGTACCCCCCTCCCCTCCCCTTCCGCGGTGTGTGGTCCGGGTTGGATGCTCCAAATCGGCACCCAGGCAGTATATCTTTTTCTCGACCACACCGGACCACCGGGGGACGCGGGAAGGGAGGACCCGCCGCAACCATGACCACACTAGTGTAGTATCCCCCTGGTAGACTGCCTTGATCATGTTGGCGGTGGGCCCCTCCCTCTCGCGCGACCGACGGGTGGTCCGGATCGGACGTCTGGTTGTATACTGTGTGGACCGCTTTGGACCACGACACCCCTGTACCATGAGCTGTGTCGGCCGTACCGTCGGCACGGAACCAAGGTACAGTCGACGCGTGGTCCAAATCGGTACCCAGGCAGTATATCGTTTCCCAACCACGCCGGACCACCGGGGGGACACGAGGGGAGGGAGGGAGGGGGAGAGGGGGGGGGGGGGCCTACCGCAACCATGATCAAACAAGTGTAGTATCCCGGTAGACTACCTGGATCATGTTGGCAGTGGGTCCCCCCTCTCCCCTCCCGTGGTGCGTGGTCCGGATCGGATGCGGGTACGTATATATTTTTTGGACCGCTTTGGACCACGACACCCCTGCACCGTGAGCCGTGTCGGCCGTACCGTGGGCACGGACCAAGGTACGGGGATGGTCCGGATCGGACGCCTGTGTGTATATCTGATTCTGGCCGGTTTGGACCACGGCGCACACACACACACGTCGATCGAACCAGCGCGTCGCCTCGCGTGACTGCCTGGATCATGTTGGTGGTGGGTACCCCCCTCCCTCCCCTTCCGCGGTGTGTGGTCCGGGTTGGATGCTCCAAATCGGCACCCAGGCAGTATATCTTTTTCTCGACCACACCGGACCACCGGGGGACGCGGGAAGGGAGGACCCGCCGCAACCATGACCACACTAGTGTAGTATCCCCCTGGTAGACTGCCTTGATCATGTTGGCGGTGGGCCCCTCCCTCTCGCGCGACCGACGGGTGGTCCGGATCGGACGTCTGGTTGTATACTCTGTGTGGACCGCTTTGGACCACGACACCCCTGTACCATGAGCTGTGTCGGCCGTACCGTCGGCACGGAACCAAGGTACAGTCGACGCGTGGTCCAAATCGGTACCCAGGCATTATATCTTTTCCCGACCACGCCGGACCACCGGGGGGACACGAGGGGAGGGAGGGAGGGGGGGAGGGGGGGGGGGGGTACCCCCCTCCCCTCCCCTTCCGCGGTGTGTGGTCCGGGTTGGATGCTCCAAATCGGCACCCAGGCATTATATCTTTTTCTCGACCACACCGGACCACCGGGGGACGCGGGAAGGGAGGACCCGCCGCAACCATGACCACACTAGTGTAGTATCCCCCTGGTAGACTGCCTTGATCATGTTGGCGGTGGGCCCCTCCCTCTCGCGCGACCGACGGGTGGTCCGGATCGGACGTCTGGTTGTATACTCTGTGTGGACCGCTTTGGACCACGACACCCCTGTACCATGAGCTGTGTCGGCCGTACCGTCGGCACGGAACCAAGGTACAGTCGACGCGTGGTCCAAATCGGTACCCAGGCAGTATATCTTTTCCCAACCACGCCGGACCACCGGGGGGACACGAGGGGAGGGAGGGAGGGGGGGAGGGGGGGGGGGGGGGGCCTACCGCAACCATGATCAAACAAGTGTAGTATCCCGGTAGACTGCCTGGATCATGTTGGCGGTGGGTCCCCCCTCTCCCCTCCCGTGGTGCGTGGTCCGGATCGGATGCGGGTACGTATATATTTTTTGGACCGCTTTGGACCACGACACCCCTGCACCGTGAGCCGTGTCGGCCGTACCGTGGGCACGGACCAAGGTACGGGGATGGTCCGGATCGGACGCCTGTGTGTATATCTGATTCTGGCCGGTTTGGACCACGGCGCACACACACACACGTCGATCGAACCAGCGCGTCGCCTCGCGTGACTGCCTGGATCATGTTGGTGGTGGGTACCCCCCTCCCCTCCCCTTCCGCGGTGTGTGGTCCGGGTTGGATGCTCCAAATCGGCACCCAGGCAGTATATCTTTTTCTCGACCACACCGGACCACCGGGGGACGCGGGAAGGGAGGACCCGCCGCAACCATGACCAAACTAGTGTAGTATCCCCCTGGTAGACTGCCTTGATCATGTTGGCGGTGGGCCCCTCCCTCTCGCGCGACCGACGGGTGGTCCGGATCGGACGTCTGGTTGTATACGGACGCGGGAAGGGAGGACCCGCCGCAACCATGACCAAACTACTGTAGTATCCCCCTGGTAGACTGCCTTGATCATGTTGGCGGTGGGCCCCTCCCTCTCGCGCGACCGACGGGTGGTCCGGATCGGACGTCTGGTTGTATACTCTGTGTGGACCGCTTTGGACCACGACACCCCTGTACCATGAGCTGTGTCGGCCGTACCGTCGGCACGGAACCAAGGTACAGTCGATCCGGTGCAGGGGTGTCGTGGTCCAAAGCGGTCCAAAAAATATATACGTACCCGCATCCGATCCGGACCACGCACCACGGGAGGGGAGAGGGGGGACCCACTGCCAACATGATCCAGGCAGTCTACCGGGATACTACACTTGTTTGATCATGGTTGCGGTAGGCCCCCCCCCCCCTCCCCCCCTCCCTCCCTCCCCTCGTGTCCCCCCGGTGGTCCGGCGTGGTTGGGAAAAGATATACTGCCTGGGTACCGATTTGGACCACGCGTCGACTGTACCTTGGTTCCGTGCCGACGGTACGGCCGACACAGCTCATGGTACAGGGGTGTCGTGGTCCAAAGCGGTCCACACAGAGTATACAACCAGACGTCCGATCCGGACCACCCGTCGGTCGCGCGAGAGGGAGGGGCCCACCGCCAACATGATCAAGGCAGTCTACCAGGGGAATACTACAGTAGTTTGGTCATGGTTGCGGCGGGTCCTCCCTTCCCGCGTCCGTATACAACCAGACGTCCGATCCGGACCACCCGTCGGTCGCGCGAGAGGGAGGGGCCCACCGCCAACATGATCAAGGCAGTCTACCAGGGGGATACTACACTAGTTTGGTCATGGTTGCGGCGGGTCCTCCCTTCCCGCGTCCCCCGGTGGTCCGGTGTGGTCGAGAAAAAGATATACTGCCTGGGTGCCGATTTGGAGCATCCAACCCGGACCACACACCGCGGAAGGGGAGGGGAGGGGGGTACATATACATCAATCTGTCTTATTTTACCGATTGGCCTGAAAGAACAGGATGCCAATTTGCCCGGGGTGGGATAATCCATTGCCTTTTTGTCCCGGCCCGCGCAGGGAAAAATGGCATTTGCCATCCACAACCACAACTATGCCGCAAACACAAGTTTGACAGGCTACGTGTCGGTTAACCGTGACCGTTACGTCCGTATCCAGACGTAGCAGCTACGTATCTGTTAACCCTAGCAGTTACATCGATAGACGTAGCGGCTACGTGGAGTGCTACGTCAGGTGGCGCCAGGTGGCAGGAAACACCTGATTTTTCCGGTGGCAGGATTCTAGAATTTCTAAAAAACCAAACTTTGCGGCTTTCCCCTGCAAATTTGGCTGGTCCGTTTCGGCCGGGGAAAGTGGCATTCGAGCGTTCAGGACACGCGCTATCAGAATATGCAATAAAAGTTTTCTAGTGGGCGGTGGCACCGGACCCTAACCCACAAGGGAAAATCTCTTGTATTTTTACGGTGGGTACGGACTTGGATTTTTTTAAGCACAGGCTCGAGGCAAGTGTGTGCACTAGTAGACGTTTGGTGTCACGACCGGTCTGAGTGTGGCTGCCGCGCCCAATGCGGGCGGCCCTGCAAAGATTACTATTCGCTCAACAGCCAAGGCTGCAGCGCCCAATGCGGGCGGCCCTGGCTGGAAAAGAGGTAAGGCCGTGGCACCGCCAGCTCCTGGTCGTACGCACAGAGAAAACTCAGCTGGACAGCGGCAGTGGGTAGCATGAGTGCGGACAAGTGGTCCAAATCGGCACCCAGGCAGTATATCTTTTCCCAACCACGCCGGACCACAGGGGACACGGGAAGGGGGGGGTCCCACCGCAACCATGATCAAACCAGTGTAGTATCCCCTGGTAGACTGCCTGGATCATGTTGGCGGTGGGACCCCCCTCCCTCTCGCGCGACCGACTGGTGTGGTCCGGATCGGATGCGGAGACGTATATCTTTTTGGACCGCCTTGGACCACGCGCTCGTCGAGCAGCTGACGGTGTTGACGAGACGCCAGTTCGCTCGATGGCACGGGACCAAGGTACAGTCGACGCGTGGTCCAAATCGGAACCAAGGCAGTATATCTTTTCCCAACCACGCCAGACCACGCACGCCCGTCGACCACGCAAGAGGGAGGGACCTACACACGGACCAAGGTACGGCCGACACGGCTCACGGTGCAGGGGTGTCGTGGTCCAAAGCGGTCCAAAAAATATATACGTACCCGCATCCGATCCGGACCACGCACCACGGGAGGGGAGAGGGGGGACCCACCGCCAACATGATCCAGGCAGTCTACCGGGATACTATACTTGTTTGATCATGGTTGCGGTAGGCCCCCCCCCCCTCCCCCCCTCCCTCCCTCCCCTCGTGTCCCCCCGGTGGTCCGGCGTGGTTGGGAAAAGATATACTGCCTGGGTACCGATTTGGACCACGCGTCGACTGTACCTTGGTTCCGTGCCGACGGTACGGCCGACACAGCTCATGGTACAGGGGTGTCGTGGTCCAAAGCGGTCCACACAGAGTATACAAAGAGACGTCCGATCCGGACCACCCGTCGGTCGCGCGAGAGGGAGGGGCCCACCGCCAACATGATCAAGGCAGTCTACCAGGGGGATACTACACTAGTTTGGTCATGGTTGCGGCGGGTCCTCCCTTCCCGCGTCCCCCGGTGGTCCGGTGTGGTCGAGAAAAAGATATACTGCCTGGGTGCCGATTTGGAGCATCCAACCCGGACCACACACCGCGGAAGGGGAGGGGAGGGGGGTACCCACTACCAACATGACCCAGGCAGTCACGCGAGGCGACGCGCTGGTTCGATCGACGTGTGTGTGTGTGCGCCGTGGCCCAAACCGGCCAGAATCAGATATACACACAGGCGTCCGATCCGGACCATCCCCGTACCTTGGTCCGTGCCCACGGTACGGCCGACACGGCTCACGGTGCAGGGGTGTCGTGGTCCAAAGCGGTCCAAAAAATATATACGTACCCGCATCCGATCCGGACCACGCACCACGGGAGGGGAGAGGGGGGACCCACCGCCAACATGATCCAGGCAGTCTACCGGGATACTACACTTGTTTGATCATGGTTGCGGTAGGCCCCCCCCCCCCCTCCCCCCTCCCTCCCTCCCCTCGTGTCCCCCCGGTGGTCCGGCGTGGTTGGGAAAAGATATACTGCCTGGGTACCGATTTGGACCACGCGTCGACTGTACCTTGGTTCCGTGCCGACGGTACGGCCGACACAGCTCATGGTACAGGGGTGTCGTGGTCCAAAGCGGTCCACACAGAGTATACAACCAGACGTCCGATCCGGACCACCCGTCGGTCGCGCGAGAGGGAGGGGCCCACCGCCAACATGATCAAGGCAGTCTACCAGGGGGATACTACACTAGTTTGGTCATGGTTGCGGCGGGTCCTCCCTTCCCGCGTCCCCCGGTGGTCCGGTGTGGTCGAGAAAAAGATATACTGCCTGGGTGCCGATTTGGAGCATCCAACCCGGACCACACACCGCGGAAGGGGAGGGGAGGGGGGTACCCACCACCAACATGATCCAGGCAGTCACGCGAGGCGACGCGCTGGTTCGATCGACGTGTGTGTGTGTGCGCCGTGGTCCAAACCGGCCAGAATCAGATATACACACAGGCGTCCGATCCGGACCATCCGTGTACCTTGGTCCGTGCCCATTACATACATTACGTACATTACGTACATTACATACATTACGTACATTACGTACATTACATACATTACATACATTACATACATTACGTACATTACATTACATACATTACATACATTACATACATTACATACATTACATACATTATATTACATACATTACATACATTACGTACATTACATACATTACGTACATTACGTACATTACATACATTACATACATTACATACATTACATACATTACATACATTACATACATTACGTACATTACGTACATTACGTACATTACGTACATTACATTACATACATTACATACATTACATACATTACATACATTACATACATTACATACATTACGTACATTACGTACATTACGTACATTACATACATTACATACATTACATACATTACATACATTACATACATTACATACATTACATACATTACGTACATTACATACATTACATACATTACATACATTACATACATTACATACATTACGTACATTACATACATTACATACATTACATACATTACATACATTACATACATTACATACATTACATACATTACATACATTACGTACATTACGTACATTACATACATTACATACATTACAAACATTACATACATTACATACATTACATACATTACGTACATTACGTACATTACATACATTACATACATTACATACATTACATACATTACATATATTACATTACATTACATACATTACATACATTACACACATTACATACATTACATACATTACAAACATATGTATGTATGTACATCAATCCATCTTGATTTGTCGATAGGCCTGAAAAAACAGGCTGCCAATTTGCTCAGGGTGAGATAATATATTGCCTTTTTGTCCCGGCCCGCGCAGGGAAAAATTGCATTTGCCATCCACAACCACAACTTTCGGGTTCCTTGCTGTTTTTACGGTCACCAGTGCCACCAGTTGATATGGTCGAAACAATGAGTGATTTAGACAATGAAGGCAATGCCGAAATGTCACTTGGTGTTGCAGTTTTCGACCATATCACGTCAGGTGGCGTCAGGTGGCAGGAAACACCTGATTTGCAGGATTCACAATGAGTGATTTGGACAATAAAGGCAATGCCGAAATGTCACTTGGTGTTGCAGTTTTCGACCATATCACGTCAGGTGGCGTCAGGTGGCAGGAAACACCTGATTTTTGTGGTGGCAGGATTCTGGAATTTTTAAAAAACCAAACTTTGCGGCTTTCCCCTGCACTCAATCGTGGTCAGTTCAAGTCGGGAGAAGTGCTAATCGACTGTTCAGGACACGCGCTACCCGAATATGCAATAAAAATTTTCTAGTGGGCGGTGGCACCAGACCACCACCCACAAGGGAAAATCACAATTTTTAACAGTGGGTACCGACTTCAATTTTTTTCGAAAAAGATGTCAGTGATTTGAAGTGCACTCACCAGGACAACTGGTGTCACGACCGGTCTGAGCGGGGCTGCAGCGCCCAATGCGGGCGGCCCTGCAAAGATTACTACTCGCTCAACAGCTAAGGCTGCCGCGCACAATGCGGGCGGCCCTGGCTGGAAAAGCGGTAAGGGAATGGCACCGCCAGCTCCTGGTAGTACGCACTGAGAAAACTCAGCTGGACAGCGGTAGTGAGTAGCGTGTGTGCAGACAGGTGGTCCAAATCGGCACCCAGGTAGTATATCCTCTTCTGAACCACACCGGACCACCAAGGGACACTGGAAGGGGGGGACCCGCCACAACCATGATCAAACTAGTGTATTATCTCAGTAGACTGCCTGGATCATGTTGGCGGTGGGACACTCCCTCTCGCGCGACCGACGGCTGGTCTGGATCGGAAGTCTGGTTGTATACTCTGTGTGAAACGCTTTGGTCCACGACACCACGAGCTGTGTCGGCCGTACCGCCGGCACGGGACCAAGGTACAGTCGACGCGTGGTCCAAATCGGAACTAATGCAGTATATCTTTTTCCAACCACACCGGACCACCGGGGGACGCGAGGGGAGAGGGAGGGGGAACCTACCGCCAACATGATCAAACAAGTGTAGCATCCCCTGGTAGACCCGCCAACATGATCCAGGCAGTCTACCGGGATACTACACTTGTTTGATCATGGTTGCGGTAGGCCCCCCCCCCCCCCTCCCCCCTCCCTCCCTCCCCTCGTGTCCCCCCGGTGGTCCGGCGTGGTTGGGAAAAGATATACTGCCTGGGTACCGATTTGGACCACGCGTCGACTGTACCTTGGTTCCGTGCCGACGGTACGGCCGACACAGCTCATGGTACAGGGGTGTCGTGGTCCAAAGCGGTCCACACAGAGTATACAACCAGACGTCCGATCCGGACCACCCGTCGGTCGCGCGAGAGGGAGGGGCCCACCGCCAACATGATCAAGGCAGTCTACCAGGGGGATACTACACTAGTTTGGTCATGGTTGCGGCGGGTCCTCCCTTCCCGCGTCCCCCGGTGGTCCGGTGTGGTCGAGAAAAAGATATACTGCCTGGGTGCCGATTTGGAGCATCCAACCCGGACCACACACCGCGGAAGGGGAGGGGAGGGGGGTACCCACCACCAACATGATCCAGGCAGTCACGCGAGGCGACGCGCTGGTTCGATCGACGTGTGTGTGTGTGTGCGCCCGTGGTCCACCGGGGACGCGGGAAGGGAGGACCCGCCGCAACCATGACCAACTATGTAGTATCCCCTGGTAGACTGCCTTGATCTGTTGGCGGTGGCCCCTCCTCTCGCGCGACCGACGGGTGGTCCGATCGGACGTCTGGTTGTATACTCTGTGTGGACCGCTTTGGACCACGACACCCCTGTACCATGAGCTGTGTCGGCCGTACCGTCGGCACGGAACCAAGGTACAGTCGACGCGTGGTCCAAATCGGTACCCAGCAGTATATCTTTTCCCAACCACGCGGACCACCGGGGGGACACGAGGGGGGGGGGGGGGGGGGGGGGGGGGGGGCCTACCGCAACCATGATCAAACAAGTGTAGTATCCCGGTAGACTGCCTGGATCATGTTGGCGGGTCTACCAGGGGATGCTACACTTGTTTGATCATGTTGGCGGTAGGTTCCCCTTCCTCTCCCTCGCGTCCCCGGTGGTCCGGTGTGGTTGGAAAAAGATATACTGCATTAGTTCCGATTTGGACCACACGTCGACTGTACCTTGGTCCCGTGCCGGCGGTACGGCCGACACAGCTCGTGGTGTCGTGGACCAAAGCGTTTCACACAGAGTATACAACCAGACTTCCGATCCAGACCAGCCGTCGGTCGCGCGAGAGGGAGTGTCCCACCGCCAACATGATCCAGGCAGTCTACTGAGATAATACACTAGTTTGATCATGGTTGTGGCGGGTCCCCCCCTTCCAGTGTCCCTTGGTGGTCCGGTGTGGTTCAGAAGAGGATATACTACCTGGGTGCCGATTTGGACCACCTGTCTGCACACACGCTACTCACTACCGCTGTCCAGCTGAGTTTTCTCAGTGCGTACTACCAGGAGCTGGCGGTGCCATTCCCTTACCGCTTTTCCAGCCAGGGCCGCCCGCATTGTGCGCGGCAGCCTTAGCTGTTGAGCGAGTAGTAATCTTTGCAGGGCCGCCCGCATTGGGCGCTGCAGCCCCGCTCAGACCGGTCGTGACACCAGTTGTCCTGGTGAGTGCACTTCAAATCACTGACATCTTTTTCGAAAAAAATTGAAGTCGGTACCCACTGTTAAAAATTGTGATTTTCCCTTGTGGGTGGTGGTCTGGTGCCACCGCACACTAGAAATTTTTATTGCATATTCGGGTAGCGCGTGTCCTAAACAGTCGATTAGCACTTCTCCCGACTTGAACTGACCACGATTGAGTGCAGGGGAAAGCAGCAAAGTTTGGTTTTTAAAAAATTCCAGAATCCTGCCACCACAAAAATCAGGTGTTTCCTGCCACCTGACGCCACCTGACGTGATATGGTCGAAAACTGCAACACCAAGTGACATTTCGGCATTGCCTTTATTGTCCAAATCACTCATTGTGAATCCTGCCACCACAAAAATCAGGTGTTTCCTGCCACCTGACGCCACCTGACGTGATATGGTCGAAAACTGCAACACCAAGTGACATTTCGGCATTGCCTTCATTGTCCAAATCACTCATTGTTTCGACCATATCAACTGGTGGCACTGGTGACCGTAAAAACAGCAAGGAACCCGAAAGTTGTGGTTGTGGATGGCAAATGCAATTTTTCCCTGCGCGGGCCGGGACAAAAAGGCAATATATTATCTCACCCTGAGCAAATTGGCAGCCTGTTTTTTCAGGCCTATCGACAAATCAAGATGGATTGATGTACATACATACATATGTTTGTAATGTATGTAATGTATGTAATGTGTGTAATGTATGTAATGTATGTAATGTAATGTAATGTAATGTAATGTATGTAATGCATGTAATGTATGTAATGTATGTAATGTACGTAATGTACGTAATGTATGTAATGTATGTAATGTATGTAATGTTTGTAATGTATGTAATGTATGTAATGTACGTAATGTACGTAATGTATGTAATGTATGTAATGTATGTAATGTATGTAATGTATGTAATGTATGTAATGTATGTAATGTATGTAATGTACGTAATGTATGTAATGTATGTAATGTATGTAATGTATGTAATGTATGTAATGTACGTAATGTATGTAATGTATGTAATGTATGTAATGTATGTAATGTATGTAATGTATGTAATGTATGTAATGTACGTAATGTACGTAATGTACGTAATGTATGTAATGTATGTAATGTATGTAATGTATGTAATGTATGTAATGTATGTAATGTAATGTACGTAATGTACGTAATGTACGTAATGTACGTAATGTACGTAATGTATGTAATGTATGTAATGTATGTAATGTATGTAATGTATGTAATGTATGTAATGTACGTAATGTACGTAATGTATGTAATGTACGTAATGTATGTAATGTATGTAATGTAATGTATGTAATGTATGTAATGTATGTAATGTATGTAATGTACGTAATGTACGTAATGTATGTAATGTATGTAATGTATGTAATGTATGTAATGTACGTAATGTACGTAATGTATGTAATGTACGTAATGTACGTAATGTATGTAATGGGCACGGACCAAGGTACGGGGATGGTCCGGATCGGACGCCTGTGTGTATATCTGATTCTGGCCGGTTTGGACCACGGCGCACACACACACACGTCGATCGAACCAGCGCGTCGCCTCGCGTGACTGCCTGGATCATGTTGGTGGTGGGTACCCCCCTCCCCTCCCCTTCCGCGGTGTGTGGTCCGGGTTGGATGCTCCAAATCGGCACCCAGGCAGTATATCTTTTTCTCGACCACACCGGACCACCGGGGGACGCGGGAAGGGAGGACCCGCCGCAACCATGACCAAACTAGTGTAGTATCCCCCTGGTAGACTGCCTTGATCATGTTGGCGGTGGGCCCCTCCCTCTCGCGCGACCGACGGGTGGTCCAGATCGGACGTCTGGTTGTACACTCTGTGTGGACCGCTTTGGACCACGACACCCCTGTACCATGAGCTGTGTCGGCCGTACCGTCGGCACGGAACCAAGGTACAGTCGACGCGTGGTCCAAATCGGTACCCAGGCAGTATATCTTTTCCCAACCACGCCGGACCACCGGGGGACACGAGGGGAGGGAGGGAGGGGGGAGGGGGGGGGGGCCTACCGCAACCATGATCAAACAAGTGTAGTATCCCGGTAGACTGCCTGGATCATGTTGGCGGTGGGTCCCCCCTCTCCCCTCCCGTGGTGCGTGGTCCGGATCGGATGCGGGTACGTATATATATTTTTGGACCGCTTTGGACCACGACACCCCTGCACCGTGAGCCGTGTCGGCCGTACCGTGGGCACGGACCAAGGTACGGGATGGTCCGGATCGGACGCCTGTGTGTATATCTGATTCTGGCCGGTTTGGACCACGGCGCACACACACACACGTCGATCGAACCAGCGCGTCGCCTCGCGTGACTGCCTGGATCATGTTGGTGGTGGGTACCCCCCTCCCCTCCCCTTCCGCGGTGTGTGGTCCGGGTTGGATGCTCCAAATCGGCACCCAGGCAGTATATCTTTTTCTCGACCACACCGGACCACCGGGGGACGCGGGAAGGGAGGACCCGCCGCAACCATGACCAAACTAGTGTAGTATCCCCCTGGTAGACTGCCTTGATCATGTTGGCGGTGGGCCCCTCCCTCTCGCGCGACCGACGGGTGGTCCGGATCGGACGTCTGGTTGTATACTCTGTGTGGACCGCTTTGGACCACGACACCCCTGTACCATGAGCTGTGTCGGCCGTACCGTCGGCACGGAACCAAGGTACAGTCGACGCGTGGTCCAAATCGGTACCCAGGCAGTATATCTTTTCCCAACCACGCCGGACCACCGGGGGGACACGAGGGGAGGGAGGGAGGGGGGAGGGGGGGGGGGGGCCTACCGCAACCATGATCAAACAAGTGTAGTATCCCGGTAGACTACCTGGATCATGTTGGCGTGGGTCCCCCCTCTCCCCTCCCGTGGTGCGTGGTCCGGATCGGATGCGGGTACGTATATATTTTTTGGACCGCTTTGGACCACGACACCCCTGCACCGTGAGCCGTGTCGGCCGTACCTTGGTCCGTGTGTAGGTCCCTCCCTCTTGCGTGGTCGACGGGCGTGCGTGGTCTGGCGTGGTTGGGAAAAGATATACTGCCTTGGTTCCGATTTGGACCACGCGTCGACTGTACCTTGGTCCCGTGCCATCGAGCGAACTGGCGTCTCGTCAACACCGTCAGCTGCTCGACGAGCGCGTGGTCCAAGGCGGTCCAAAAAAGATATACGTCTCCGCATCCGATCCGGACCACACCAGTCGGTCGCGCGAGAGGGAGGGGGGTCCCACCGCCAACATGATCCAGGCAGTCTACCAGGGATACTACACTGGTTTGATCATGGTTGCGGTGGGACCCCCCCCTTCCCGTGTCCCCTGTGGTCCGGCGTGGTTGGGAAAAGATATACTGCCTGGGTGCCGATTTGGACCACTTGTCCGCACTCATGCTACCCACTGCCGCTGTCCAGCTGAGTTTTCTCTGTGCGTACGACCAGGAGCTGGCGGTGCCACGGCCTTACCTCTTTTCCAGCCAGGGCCGCCCGCATTGGGCGCTGCAGCCTTGGCTGTTGAGCGAATAGTAATCTTTGCAGGGCCGCCCGCATTGGGCGCGGCAGCCACACTCAGACCGGTCGTGACACCAAACGTCTACTAGTGCACACACTTGCCTCGAGCCTGTGCTTAAAAAAATCCAAGTCCGTACCCACCGTAAAAATACAAGAGATTTTCCCTTGTGGGTTAGGGTCCGGTGCCACCGCCCACTAGAAAACTTTTATTGCATATTCTGATAGCGCGTGTCCTGAACGCTCGAATGCCACTTTCCCCGGCCGAAACGGACCAGCCAAATTTGCAGGGGAAAGCCGCAAAGTTTGGTTTTTTAGAAATTCTAGAATCCTGCCACCGGAAAAATCAGGTGTTTCCTGCCACCTGGCGCCACCTGACGTAGCACTCCACGTAGCCGCTACGTCTATCGATGTAACTGCTAGGGTTAACAGATACGTAGCTGCTACGTCTGGATACGGACGTAACGGTCACGGTTAACCGACACGTAGCCTGTCAAACTTGTGTTTGCGGCATAGTTGTGGTTGTGGATGGCAAATGCCATTTTTCCCTGCGCGGGCCGGGACAAAAAGGCAATGGATTATCCCACCCCGGGCAAATTGGCATCCTGTTCTTTCAGGCCAATCGGTAAAATAAGACAGATTGATGTATATGTACCCCCCTCCCCTCCCTTCCGCGGTGTGTGGTCCGGGTTGGATGCTCCAAATCGGCACCCAGGCAGTATATCTTTTTCTCGACCACACCGGACCACCGGGGGACGCGGGAAGGGAGGACCCGCCGCAACCATGACCAAACTAGTGTAGTATCCCCCTGGTAGACTGCCTTGATCATGTTGGCGGTGGGCCCCTCCCTCTCGCGCGACCGACGGGTGGTCCGGATCGGACGTCTGGTTGTATACGGACGCGGGAAGGGAGGACCCGCCGCAACCATGACCAAACTACTGTAGTATTCCCCTGGTAGACTGCCTTGATCATGTTGGCGGTGGGCCCCTCCCTCTCGCGCGACCGACGGGTGGTCCGGATCGGACGTCTGGTTGTATACTCTGTGTGGACCGCTTTGGACCACGACACCCCTGTACCATGAGCTGTGTCGGCCGTACCGTCGGCACGGAACCAAGGTACAGTCGACGCGTGGTCCAAATCGGTACCCAGGCAGTATATCTTTTCCCAACCACGCCGGACCACCGGGGGGACAAGCGTGAGCGTCGATGAGCTTAATTGGCTGCTCAGGCCTAGCACACCGTCCGGGTCGACCGTCACCAGCTGCGCGGCCGAGGCGGGCAGAGGGTTAGGCAGCCTCGCGAGAGTGTCCGGGATCGTCGTGACCGTGTAGTCGGTGTCCATGAGCACGATCGCGCCATTGGCATTTGGAGCCAAAGACGGCTGCTTGAGCGTCCTGTCCTTGACCGCAAAGATCGAGCCGTCTGGGTCCATGGTCACGACACAGTCGTCTTGGGTAGGCATGATCGACGGGAACTTCACCGCTCCTGCCACTGCGTGGTCGACGTACGCCTTGGGCGCCAGCTGAGAGGCCTTGGTAGGGTAACTAGTGTTCTCGATGCAGCCTGCATTGTATAGCTGGTAGTCGAAAGCCAGGCTCCGCATGTACCAAACTCCCGCCCCGTTGTTTTTAGTGCAGATTACGCGCAGGTACCTGGCGTAATCGGCCGCGGTCGCTGGCGTGAACGTGCGCAGGCTGTCGCCGACAAAGGTCTGCGCCGTCTGGCTGTCCCAAGTGAACCACCGGCTGCCGTCCGCGCTGTAAGCAACTACCCAGTCCCTGGGCGCGGTAATAGCACCCGCGGACGTAAAGTGGTAAGCAGTGACTTTGGCGTGCATCGGTAGATCGAGCTGGAGCCACGCGCCCGCTACAGGGAGATTATCGACCACCGTCTCGATCATGGCGGCATAGTTGTTGCTGCTGTAGCTGTCGGGCGCAGTGGTGCCCCACAAGGTCGAGAAGTCGCTGTCAAAGGCCAGGTAGGCCTGGGCGGCATTGCTAGAGGCTGAGGCCACAAAGCCCGCGGAGCTGTTAGAAGTCATCCCGGCCGGCTGGTTAGTTTTCGCTTCGGTGTTTAGCGTCAAGGTAATCAGGTCCGCTAGATCAACCAAGTGCGGGTTCCCGGACGTCGTCAGCCTGTGAGCGGTATTAAGCGCTACTGCCTCGTTCGCGGCCACTCCGCCCGCTGCCCATCTCACGCCCCCGTCACCGTCCGAAACTAGGACGTCGCCACTCTGTCCGTCGACCGGCAGCACAAAGTCGTCGGTCGCACCGTCGAGGCGCCGCCGCTTGTACGACCTCGCAACTTCCATTTGTTGCTAATTAAATAATATAACAAGAGAAGTTTTTTTAATTAGTTTACAGGATCTCGTCTAGAAAATTGTCGACGAAGCGCATGCGTTCTTCCCAAGTGTCTCCGCCAGGGATATCACGAGCGGGGTTGATGCAGGCGCCGTCGCCATAAGGGCGGCACACGAGCGAGGCCAAGTCCCGAGGATCCTCTTTTTTATTCCGGACCAGTAGAGCTGGCCTTCAAAAAAGCAGGCGCCGCAAGTAGGACAGACGGCCAGCATACCGGAACACTGTTATAGTATTAAAACAGAGAATTAAAAAAAGTCCTTTTAATTAGTCAAAACGCTGCGTCTCTTCTCGTCCACTAGCAGGAAAAAACGGGCAAGACACCGGTTGAGCTTTTGCTCCGCATTGTCCCAGTAAGTGTCCCTGACTCTTTTGGCACGCATCAATAACCGATTCCGTGAAATCCCGTAATTCTCCTCAGTGTGCACTGCAAGCTCCCATAGCTCGCGCCACGGTTCGCACCGACCAACAGTGGGCATGTACAAGCTAGCTAAGCGCGTTTTGTTGTACAACGACCGGAGCATATCCTTGTTGCTGGAATTCTTCCACGCGCCAGCCTCCAGTGGTTCGTAATACGATGGATTGACGTATCCCGCGACCAAGCTCGCAACAACAGCCGGAATACCGTACTCCTCCTCCAGTAAATACAGACCCGCGTGCTCCGCGGCGACCAGACCAGCAGCCTCCTTTACCACGGGGTCGTCGATACGCTTGGCCAACAGCATAGAGTCCAGCGCAGAGTAGGTTTCTTCCCCTCCCGACTTCCAACACGTAGGCGGAAGCCCTAGATAATATAGAGGCTCGCGGTGCAGAGCAAGGGTTCTATCCGATATAGACAGCAATGCGGTGGCGAACGGCTCGCCCGGCAGAGCTTCGCGCGCGGACGGTACGAGTAAGCGGGGGCAACTCCAGGCGGCGTCGCTTGAGGGGCTGGGCGTCCATCCCAGCGGCCAGTCGTTTGTTCCGTAGAGCTAGCATCATTTTCGCGCGATGGCACCTAAACATGAAAAATCAGAGTGAGTAAAAAAGCAAGAAAATTTCCACTGTTTTGCGGCGCGGTAAATTTCCGGAAAATTGACCGCAAGATGTGGCAATTGGAAAAATGGAAATATGTTCGTTCAGGCTGCTAGTCACTTCTGGTCTTGCTTGGGTCGAAGATTATGATAGAGGTTCGGTGACGAAACGGACCAGCTTAGGTTCAGATTTGTGGCCGACCGGACTATGTGTATATCACTGCCTTTTTGTACCATATCACTGCCTTTTTGTACTATATCAAGATATTTCGGCTATATCACTGTATTTGGACCCTATGGGACAAAAAGGCAATACGTGCCTGAACCAACCAACAGAAGAAGACAAAAATTTTCCCGCAAATCCCGGCCTGCGGCTCAAAGCTGGACATGGCAGGTCCCCCCTCCCCGCGGTGGTCCAAATCCGCCCTCTGTGCCTAATTAAATTCTCGACTGCCTGGACCGCTCCTTTGGACCACAAGGCCCAAAGGCGGCCAAAGCGCCAAAAGAACAGACTAGAAAAATCCGGGCGGATTTGGACCACCGGGTGACAGCAGGGGCAGTCTCGTCGAGCGAACTAGTGTCTCGTCGACACCGTCAGCTGCTCGACGAGCGCGTGGTCCAGAGCGGTCCACAAAATATATACGTCCCCACGTCCGACCCGGACCAAGGGAGACATACCCACCGCCAACACGATCCAGGCAGTCACGCAAGGTGACGCACTGGTTCGATCGACGTGTGTGTGTGTGTGTGCGTCGTGGTCCAAAGCGGTCCACAAAAAATATACGACCTGGGTGTCGTCCTGGACCACCCGTCGAACGGCAGAGAGGGGAGGGACCCACCGCCACCATGACACAGGCAGTGTGTCGTCGGTACTGACCTCGGTGTCGACGGGTGGTCCAAAGCGGTCCAAAAAAGATATACACCCAGACGTCCGATCCGGACCACCACCGCGAGAGGGAGGGGGACCCACCGCCAACATGATCCAGGCAGTCTACCAGGGGATGCTACACTTGTTTGATCATGGTTGCGGTAGGTCCCTCCCTCTTGCGTGGTCGACGGGCGTGCGTGGTCCAAATCGGTACCCAGCACTGCCTTGGTTCCGATTTGGACCACGCGTCGACTGTACCTTGGTCCCGTGCCATCGAGCGAACTGGCGTCTCGTCGACACCGTCAGCTGCTCGACGAGCGCGTGGTCCAAGGCGGTCCAAAAAAGATATACGTCTCCGCATCCGATCCGGACCACACCAGTCGGTCGCGCGAGAGGAGGGGGGTCCCACCGCCAACATGATCCAGGCAGTCTACCAGGGGATACTACACTGGTTTGATCATGGTTGCGGTGGGTCCCCCCCCTTCCCGTGTCCCCTGTGGTCCGGCGTGGTTGGGAAAAGATATACTGCCTGGGTGCCGATTTGGACCACTTGTCCGCACTCATGCTACCCACTGCCGCTGTCCAGCTGAGTTTTCTCTGTGCGTACGACCAGGAGCTGGCGGTGCCACGGCCTTACCTCTTTTCCAGCCAGGGCCGCCCGCATTGGGCGCTGCAGCCTTGGCTGTTGAGCGAATAGTAATCTTTGCAGGGCCGCCCGCATTGGGCGCGGCAGCCACACTCAGACCGGTCGTGACACCAAACGTCTACTAGTGCACACACTTGCCTCGAG
>WBZZ01003821.1:0-58540 GCA_019918135.1 Paulinella micropora | reverse complement strand
CAATATCTTTCTGCTTTTGCTTTTTTCTTCCTCATATTGCTCTTTCGTTTTCAATGGTGCTTCATCTCCTAAATTAGGTAATGGCGGTGCTTGTGGTGTGCTCCTAATGCGGTGCTTGTGGTTGCCCTGCTGTGGTGGCATAATATATTGATATTGTGGTGGTGGTAATGCTTGTATCCTATTTTTCTATCTTCTTCATATTTACATCATCTATGAGTTTTTGCTCTTCTTAGTTCTCTGGCTTTTTGTTCTTGTCGTTCCTTGATATCGGATAGTTCATTGCGGTGTATCCTTGCAACTCATCCTGCCTTTCCTTAGCATCTGCTATGTCTTTTCTTTCTTGCCTCTTCTTTTCTTCTTCAGTATCGCCGTGCTTTTTTCTCTTTTTGGTCAATCTCATCAATCTTTTCGTATTTCTCCTTTCTGAGTTTGTCTAAGTGGTCATTAATGGCGGTTCTAGTATTTTGTTCAATCTCCGACAAACTCTGGACTTTTCGCAAGTCTTCTTTTCGCTTAGGTGCTCGCTTTATTTTGTCTGCTCGTATTTCTAGTTAAGTATTTCATAAAAAGTTTAACAATTTGAAGTGTGCTCATATCATTTGTCTTTTACCGAAATTAAGATAATATTTTTTTACCCTTCTGGATAATATACGGCTTCCCGCTCTTATTCCTATAAACCCGCGGGGTCTTACCTTAGGCTTCCATGTTTTTTTGGTTTTAGCAACCATTTGATATTTTAGAATTTCACTTCGTGCTATGCACTCTCGCTTATTCTAAAAACATCGTTTTTTCTTTTATTGAAAAAATAAATTGGTTTTCGATGTTTGTTGAAGACGTAGTCTGAAACAAATATCATTTAAAATTTAAGGGCACCTCGTCCTCTCTGCTTACCATAACCCAGTCTTGATGCTACAGCACCAACACTACCAGCGTAAGGTACCCCGACGCTACTTAATGCTCCCGCAGTCCTAGAGATTAACTTATTATTGCGAAGAAATTTATCAACAGCCATTGCGGTTTTCCCAACTTTTTGCCAGTTGATTTTACCGCCAGCCTGTCCCTTGCCTCCTTGCTTCTTCTTGCGACCAGTCTTCTTTTTGCCTCCAGCCATTATGCTTGAGTTAATAGTTCGTTTGCGATTGTTGGAATGACTTCAACTCGAGTTGTCTTCACTACCATTATACTATGAAAAAAAATAATTATAATTTCTAAAAAAATATTTTAATCTGAAATTGAAGTTTTTTCTTAACTCGTCATCAACACTTGAAACATAAAGAAAATTAAATCGTCCCTTTGTTGCTTCGTGATACTTTTGAAGAAAGTAATCAAAGTCAAAAGATAAGTCTAAGTGTTTATACACTAGTTCCATTTTATCCTGAGACTGGCCCGGAAAGATTAATAAATAGTCTAATTGCTTAATGGCTTCTGGCCGTAGGTCGTTCAAATACTGACTAGACATAATAACCTTTGATTTATAGTGTCTGTTCTTTTTTAACAAATCACTTACGGACTTGTCTCTTAATCCACTTCCTAAATCATCCAAAACAAAAACAACCTCTGGAGAAATATACTTACTTGGCCTTTCTTTCTTCTCACCTCCTTCTTCTTTTTTCTTTTCCTTTCCGAAATAAAGAAATTGTGGCTTCTCTATTTCTTCTTTGTCCTGTTTTACTTCTCCTTCGTGTTGCTCGTCATGTCTGTTCAGTTTGTCTAACTCATAATCAATGACATTAACACCATCTGATTTAAGAAAGGTATATATTGCCATCGGGTTGCCTCTGTTCTTAGGTGCTTTAATATTGCTTTATAAATGTAGTCCTT
This sequence comes from Paulinella micropora, assembly GCA_019918135.1. NCBI lineage: Eukaryota > Cercozoa > Imbricatea > Euglyphida > Paulinellidae > Paulinella > Paulinella micropora. Next base: position 56,719 of record WBZZ01003821.1, on the reverse strand, counting down.
GTGACTTGTTGAAGCAATAATGACAATACGGGTTTTTCTGTCTGTAGTCCGTTTCAGTATTTCAAAGAGTGCTGTCGTTTTCCCGCTCTTCTTACGGGCGAGTAGAAATGTATTTGAATACGGCTCATTAAATAATTCATAACCTTTTGCTTTTTTATTTCCATCCCCCTCTTGTTTTACATGCTTCACCTTGACATTGTTAATCTTCTCCATTGATATTTTAGAATTGCGTTTCGTGCTCCGCACTCTCTCTTATTCTAAAACATCGTTTTTTTTTATTGTTTAAATTAAATCGGTTGTCGATGTTTGTTGAAGACGTAGTCTGAAACAAATATCAGCCTACGAATTCTAAGCATATGACAATTCGGCCTGCTAAATTTCCTGTGTCAATATTTCCGCTGTCAGTTTCAAGGACTTTAAATGTATATTGTCCGTCAGTCCATCCAACAACGCCCAAGTTATAACTAAGGTTTGAAATGTTTGCTGTGGTGCTGTCCGCAAATGTGCCGATAATTCCAATTCTGTCCATATAAAGAATTCTGGCTTTTGTTTCTGTCTGGTCGTTCATATAGTGGATAAATTTTACATTCATTTTGGTGGGTGTGAATGACATTTGAATATTTTTATTAAATGTTTTGCTTCCTCCAGCAAAATCATTGCTCAGAAAAAATAATCCGCTGATATTTGAACTCACTCATAAAGTATATAATATATAATATATAAAAATGTTTTTAATATTATTGTTTGTATGCTCGGCTATTTCGCGGACTATGTGTGATTTTTTCATTTTAAATAGAGACTTCAATGAGAAAAAAGAAAATTGTGTTCATTGTATTCAATCTGGACTAAATACAAATTTTACATGTGTCTATATCAATAACGGCTTAAACGATTGTCGGTCATTTAGCGATGCTGTTTCTTTAATCTGCGCGGGTGATAGTTCTTGGTATAAAGTGGCTTTATATGAATGTTATTCTATTTAAACATAACCATAATAAACCATATAAAACCATAATGCCAGACTACAAAGAAGGAAAAATTTATGCTATTCGATCATACCAGACCGACCAAATATATATTGGTTCTACTACACAAACATTAGCCCAACGACTTGTCGACCACAGAAGAACCTACAAACGATACATAAATGGTAAATATCATTATAATACTAGTTTTGATATAATTCAACATAATGATAATTATATTGAATTACTTGAACAATACCCGTGCGAACATTTAGACCAACTGAGAAAGCGAGAAGGGGAAACAATAAGACAAACTGAAAATTGTGTTAATAAAAAAATAGAATGCAGAACTCATAAAGAATGGAGAGAACTAAATAAAGAACAATTATCACAAAAAAAAGAAGGATTGGTATGAAAAAAAATAAGGAGCGAATAACACAAAAAAAAAGAAAGAATACTATGTAGAAAACCAAGAACAAATATTACAAAAAAAGAAAAAATATAGAGAAGAAAATAAAGAAAAAATATTACAATTACAGAAAAAATACAGACAAAGAAACAATATGATCGGATTAACCGCTTTTGGTTTTTAATTTATTTTTGGAGACGGACAGATTGTCCCAATAAGAAGCGTAAGCACACCTATAAATGTGTTAGCATTAGCACAACTGATTGTCGGGTCGCTCAATCTAACAACACACAAAATGATTATGCTACATATAACTGTCATCTGAACAGCATATTTAATTAATCTTGCATCTGTCCTTTCTTTAAAGCAACAACATCGCCACTCATCGTTTATCTCGTGATCTAATTTTTTTTGTTCATTTTTCAACTCTGACGAAATACAGCGAGACTTCAATTCGGGAGTTTAGTTCGCCATCCATATCCATAATAGGTGGTGGTCTGTGAAGTCTGGTTGTATTATTTGACATTATCAAGAACGGCCACTCTGATTTCTGCTAATTGATTTGCTTGGTCTTGTAGTATATTAAGTAAAGTTTTATTTTCTTTTTCTAAATTAACTACCTTTTCTGATAACTGTTGAACCGCTTTAATTAATGGTGCGATAAACTCGGAATAACCTATACCATAACCGACATCACCACTATCAACACATTTAACATCTTCTGGATTAACACTTACACCTTTCAATTCGCATTCTTTTCTTTGCTTTGGACACGGAACCATAATTGTTTCTTTTATAAAACCGCCAAAATCTAGCATATCCATTTCTGTCAGTATTTCTTCTGATTCCTGTGCTATTAAGCCAGTCCTACATTTCTTGTTGTTGTCAATCATACGATAGCAAACGAGATTTAACTTATTAATAAAATCTAAGCCTAAGCATTCCTTTATATCTTCTTTTTTTTCTCCTGTCTGAATATTGAATTGGATTAGACAATACCCATAATTGTCCATCACTTGCTTTCAAAGACATTAAACCAGTATTTGAACTATTCTCCCATAGGAACCCACTCGTTGAAGAATTATTCACTCTAAATCTAATAGCATAAGAAGTTAATCCTCCGCCTACTCCTTCTGCTGGTGCTGTTCCTCCACTTAATGATTTATTTGCTCCAGACTGAGACATATAAATTCCCCATGCTGAATCACCAGTATCCCAAATAAATATTCCTCTCGCATTCGTTCCGTCTGTTTGTCCTTGAATTCCTATTTTCGCTTCATTAGTAGTTGTGGTCGTTAGCAACCCAGAATATGTAATCCCCGCATTTGCCGTTATCAATCCTTTTGTCCATAAAGTCCCGTTCGCCCCATTCAATGACATTAACAATTGCTCATTAGAATTTTCCCACGCAAAACCATCCGCCGAAGCAAAACCAGACCTAAATCTTATAGCAAAGCCTGAAATATCGTTGCCTGCAACCGCAGACCCTCCAGATAGACTTTTACCTGCCCCTGGCTGAGCCATATAAATCCCCCATCCTGCGTTGTCTGTATCCCACAGAAATATACCCTGTCCATTTCCTCCATCTACTTTATTTTGAATAGATAACTTACAACCTCCATCTGCTGTTAATAATCCGCTCGCCGTTAATGGAGTTGTAGTCATGCCAGCAGTTGCCGTTAATGTAGTTCCCGTTATTGTTCCAGCACTTGTTATGTTGTTTGAGTTCATATCCAAAGCACCATAAAACCGCATACCGCCAGCATTGTTCAAACGGACAATGTCAGATGAAGCACTTTTATTATCCAAAAGTTTTGAAATATAAAGTCCCGCACCTTTTGCATCAAATGCTACATTCGTGAATACATAACCCCTTTGGTTCGCGGTTCCGCTTGTAGCGGTATTTAGAGTAAATAAGAAATACTGATAATCTCCTGATGTCTGTGAAAAGAATATATCCCCTCCATTTTGGTTTAATATCCTCGCCCCATTATATGTTATATTTCCACCATTAATGATAGTTTGATTATTAAAACCTGCATTGTTAGTTAAAGTTAGATATTTTATCGTAGTGCTCGCCCCATTAAATGTTTTACTTCCTGTTATGGTTTGGTCTGTTGTTAGTTTCACACAATTGTCATCCAGATATTGCCTATTTACCGCTTCATTCTCATTTTGTGGTGCTCCTAGATTAACAATCCGACTACTGTTACAATCTAAGCCAGTAGCATTAAACCACAAAACAATCGTCCCGTCAATAATAAAACTTATTTTTTTCGCAGAAATTTCAAAGTTGTAATATGTTGCAGTTTTCATATCCAAACTAGCAATTGACCCGATATTACTGGTAGAATTGAAAACGATAAATGTGCCCTTTGTTGTTGAATTGATTGAATTTCCCGTTATTTCAACGCCACTGCTATATGTCTTAATTCCTGCTATGATTTGGTTTCCTGTTAGTTTCACATTTTGCCCGTCTAATGTATCCACATAACTTTTATTTGCTCCGTCCGTTGTTGCTGATGGTGTGGCTAAGTTTGTTATTTTGTTGTTATTCAAACTTAATGTTGTTCCAGTTGCGGTTATAATTAAAGTATTACCTGAATATAACTCAACATACGAACCCGTTATTTGTATCGGATACCAAGTCGCTGTTGCTGTTTTTTGTGCTGCAATCATTCCTATTTTTGTATCAAAGGCTATGCCAATGCCGTCAAAAGTATTAGGATTGGACGAACCACTTACTTCTAAAGTTGATGTAAATTTTTTGTTTCCTGCTATGGTTTGGTCTCCTGTTAGTTTGACCACCGAACCATCAACTGCGACATTAGCGAGATTAATTCCATTATATGTAGAAGCCCCTGAAATAGCAAAACCACCCATATTTAGTTCTCCCGTCATACTAGCAGTGCCGTCTAATCTAAGAAAGGGTGGTGTGGTGTTTCTCCATTGCCCCGTGCTATAAATGAGTAATTGGTTATCTGCTGGGAAGCCTGTTATCGTCACATCGCTGTGGCTATCTATACATCCACTTGCTGACACCTTATTATTATTGTCTTGATGCTCAAATATCCATTCATCAACATCTTTGGTATTTAGTAAATTAACTCCTGTTATATTCTTCCTTCCCATACTAATATTGCCTGTTTCATCAACATTTATCGGAAATGTTTTATTTACCCAGTTTATTGAATTATATGTTAGATAACTATTCATTGCTATTGGCGCGGTTATAACCACATCTGAAAGTGTATCAAGTGAACCAAGGGCTGTATTCTTCCATTTGCCTTCTACATCGTTGTAAGTTAAGTATTGACCGCTCGCTTGTGCAAATATGTTTGTATCTATTAAATTGTATAAACTGGTTTGGTGCGGATTGGAAGTATTAGAGCGGTGTTGAGTTGAGGCTTTGACTTCGTCGTTATCCCTTACTCGTTGCTCTGTGTAGTATAAACGGCTTCCTTCTTTGATATCCGTAGTTGATTTTAAAGCGAGACGTGTGTCAAAGCGGTTATCAGTCCAATAATAATTAAGTCCTTCTTTTAGGTCAGTTGTTGATTTTAAAGCGAACCGACCATCAAAGCGGTTATCAGTCCAATAATAATTAAGCCCTTCTTTTAGGTCTGATGCTGTTTTTAAAGCGAGACGTGTATCAAATCGCGCATCCGTATAATAAAGATTTATTGGGTCTGAATCTTCTGGCACTCTGTCTGTATTCAGACTGACTATGTTTGTGTTCGTTAAGTCTAAGTTTGCGATTGATAGGCTGTTTGTCGCTATTTCTGACAAGCCGAGTAAGGATTTATATTGCGACATTGATATTTTAGAATTGCGCTTCGTGCTGACGCACTCTCGCTTATTCTAAAACATCGGAAAAAATTTAAGAAAAAATTAATCGGAAACGATGTTTTGTGATGACGTCATTCAGAACAAAATATCAATTATTTATTTATTTATTTAAAAAATACTAAAATATAATAATCTTAGTATAAATGCAGTCTCCCGAAGCAAGTCGCAAGAATTGGGGAAGTGCTGTGGAAGGAATAAAAGCGAAAGCGAAACAACGAAAAATGGAACATGCCAAAAAGGTTTTGGAACAATACCGAAATGCAGTCAAAAGTGAAGATGATGATATGGAACGAAGATTAGCAGAGATAGAAAATAAAAATGTAGCGAAAGATATTATCAATGAGCGGGAACAAGATGGAACACCAGAGCAAAGCAGTGATAGTGAAGATGAGGTTGATTTTACTGACTTGATTGCGGAAAAGATAGCAAAGATGAAAATGAAGAGAGCAAAGGTTGAGAGTAAGAGGGAAAAGAAGAAGAGTAAGAAACCTGTAGTTGAAGTAGAGGAGAGCGAAAGCAGTGAGAGTGAAAGTGAAGAAGAAGAGCCAAAACCCAAGAAGGGGAAAGGTAAAAAATCAAATAATAAAGTTTTGGTCAATGTATATAATACAGAGAAACCAACACGGAGCAAAACTTCAAGCGACTTAAGTAAGTGCTTCCTCAAATTCTAATGATATGAGTGAGGAAAATCAACTTGATGATAAACATATAATTATTAATACTCAGAACGCGGAACACACACTTACGGGAGAAGTAGTTAAAACAAAAGAAGAAGAAGCACTTGAAATACATTATCAAAAAAAGAACCCGAAAATATGGAACACTATATGGGTTGACAAACCACTAGACCAAGTTTTCTTAGACTTGGCAGACATGAGTAAGATAAAAGATAAGAAAGGAAACAAATGCTATGCTTAGATGTTAGTTTGGATTGATTGTCATTCCAGATTTTTAATAATCATTCCATTAAAAAATAAAACCGCAAAAGAAGTATTTTATGCTTTGAAATCTATACTTTATAAACCTAAATCAATTACAACCGACAGCGGAGGAGAATATAAAGGTGCTACTCGTGATTATTTCATTCAAAATGGTATTAAGCACGATGTGGTTGAAGTAGGGAACCACAGAGCGCTCGCAGTGGTAGATAGAGTTATAAGGAGTATTAGAAGGTGGTTGGATTTATTATTTGAAACTAATAGAAATTTTGACTGGGTAAGTTATATTCAAGACTTGGTTAATGCTTATAACCACAAATTACATCGGGGAATTCAGGCCAGACCGGTGGATGTCTTTGCTAGAAGAGATAAAAATAAACAGAAAATCACTCGTGATAACCTGCTTAATGAATTCAATATCGGAGATAGTGTGAGAAAAGAAAACAAAAGAAATTTTTTCTCCAAAGATGGAAAGACTTTCAGTAAAATTATTTATAAAGTAAAGGGTCGGTCTGGATTCAAGTTAATATAAAATAATGATGAATTAGTAAGTCCGAGAGATTTATTGAAAACGGATTTTATTAAACTAATTGATGAAGAAAAAGATATGAAGGAGCAAACTAAGGAAGTTATTAAAGAGAAGAAGACAAAAGAACTACTTAAAAGCGAACAAATAGAGCAGGAAAACATGAGAACAAGTAAGAGGGAGCGAAATGCGAAAGTAATAATGGATCTGTAATTGGTGGCACTATAGACGGCTAAAAATGTTATCACGTGGTTTTCAAGCGGGGATACGGAGGAACTAAAGAATTCTTTTCGTCTTTCCATTCCCAGACAATTTTTATAAAAAAAATTCTTTGATAACGGCAGTCAGAAAAGAATAATATGTGAAATATTTTATAAAAAAGTTCGTTGATGACAAAGTCAGAAAAAAGAAAAACGAAGTTTTTCTAAAAGAATAAAATAAAAAGATAAGTGTCCTATAGTAATACCTATAGTAGTAAAATTTATTGATTTTGATGCTTTGTATTGATTTTGTTTTTATTTAAAAACCTTAAAAAAATTTTAACTTTTTTCTTGTTTTTATTTAAAAGCGAAATTAAAAGAAAGAAATATTTCTTTATTCTGCTTTCTTGTATTTATCAAAAATTTTGCTTTTTTATTTTCTGTTTTGAGGCTTAGTATTGATTTGCGGGAAATGAATAGGAAGAGACAAATGAAATTTCTGAGGTCGTTTTGAGGTATGAAAAACGACCCTTGTAAATTTCATATTATACTACTAAGGTTTGTTCTACGGTTTTGAGATAAATGCACATGAGAGTGTTGGCTTTTAATTTGCTTGCAAATTTTCCTTTTGTTACTTACTGCATTATGCACCATTTACATGTACCGCTGTATATATATATATATGCACAAACTTTTCTCTGCATCTCTTGCTCTCAGTCTCTCTGTTGCTTTTTCCTCTCTCTCTCTCTCTCTCTCTCTCTCTCTCTATCTCTCTCTCTCTCTCTCATTTCTCTCAACTTATTATCTCTCTCTCTCTCTCTCTCTCTCTCTCTCTCTCTCCATCTCACGACAACGTATGTTTGAGTGCATGTCCTACGTAGCATTGATTAAGTACGGGCCCTAGTCCCTGTGATGGTTGGTGTACCCATTTCAAAACTACGTGCTCGGAACGACTTTGCAGACGTCGGAATGAACATCTTTTTATGTATATTGCTGGTACATGTCCCGAGTTACATCCGTGACATGGAAGGTGTATGCACAAAGGTTTGTTCTACTGTTTTGAGATAAATACACATGAGAGGGTTGGCTTTTTATTTGCTTGCACGTTTTCCTTTTTTTACTTACTGCATTATGCACCATTTACATGTACTGTATATATAAATGCACAAACTTTTCTCTGCATCTCTTGCTCTTCGTCTCTCTGTTGCTTTTTCCTCTCTCTCTCTCTCTCTCTCTCTCTCTCTTTTTCTCTCTCTATCTCTCTCTCTCTCTCTCAATCTCTCTCTCTCATTTCTCTCAATCCCAAAGTCGTTCCGAGCACGTAGTTTTTGCAATGGGTACACCAACCATCTCAAAGACAATGGGCCAGTACTTAATCATTGCCACGTATGACGGGCACTCAAGCATACGTTGTCGTGAGAGAGAGAGAGAGAGAGAGAGAGAGGGAGAGATGAGAGATAGAGAGATAGATAGAGAGAGAGAGAGAGAGGAAAAGCAATGGAGAGACGGAGTTTTGTTAATCATCTTGCGCCTGACATAATTGTGTTAGTATTAATTATCTTGCGCTATGCACTGTTCATCTTGCGCCGGACATAATTATGTTAGTATTAATTATCTTGTGCTAAGTCATGTTAGAATGTTTTGTAGAGAGCTTTCGACTCATACTGTGATTCAAGGTATACCTTGGTAGTGCAAGGTATACCTTGACAGTTTCAAGGAATACCTTGGTAAAGCAAGGTATACCTTAATTCAGAGAGAGAAATAGAGAGGGATTGAGAGAAATGAGAGAGAGAGAGATAGAGAGAGAGAGAGAGAGATAGAGAGAGAAAAAGAGAGAGAGAGAGGAAAAAGCAACAGAGAGACGAAGAGCAAGAGATGCAGAGAAAAGTTTGTGCATATATATACAGTACATGTAAATGGTGCATAATGCAGTAAGTAAAAAAAGGAAAACGTGCAAGCAAATAAAAAGCCAACCCTCTCATGTGTATTTATCTCAAAACAGTAGAACAAACCTTTGTGCATACGCCTTTCATGTCACGGATGTAACTTGGGACATGTACCAGCAATATACATAAAAAGATGTTCATTCCGACGTCTGCAAAGTCGTTCCGAGCACGTAGTTTTGAAATGGGTACACCAACCATCACAGGGACTAGGGCCCGTACTTAATCAATGCCACGTAGGACATGCACTCAAACATACGTTGTCGTGAGATGGAGAGAGAGAGAGAGAGAGAGAGAGATAATAAGTTGAGAGAAATGAGAGAGAGAGAGAGAGAGAGAGAGATAGAGAGAGATAGAGAGAGAGAGAGAGAGAGAGAGAGAGAGAGAGGAAAAAGCAACAGAGAGCCTGAGAGCAAGAGATGCAGAGAAAAGTTTGTGCATATATATATATATATATATACAGCGGTACATGTAAATGGTGCATAATGCAGTAAGTAACAAAAGGAAAATTTGCAAGCAAATTAAAAGCCAACACTCTCATGTGCATTTATCTCAAAACCGTAGAACAAACCTTAGTAGTATAATATGAAATTTACAAGGGTCGTTTTTCATACCTCAAAACGACCTCAGAAATTTCATTTGTCTCTTCCTATTCATTTCCCGCAAATCAATACTAAGCCTCAAAACAGAAAATAAAAAAGCAAAATTTTTGATAAATACAAGAAAGCAGAATAAAGAAATATTTCTTTCTTTTAATTTCGCTTTTAAATAAAAACAAGAAAAAAGTTAAAATTTTTTTAAGGTTTTTAAATAAAAACAAAATCAATACAAAGCATCAAAATCAATAAATTTTACTACTATAGGTATTACTATAGGACACTTATCTTTTTATTTTATTCTTTTAGAAAAACTTCGTTTTTCTTTTTTCTGACTTTGTCATCAACGAACTTTTTTATAAAATATTTCACATATTATTCTTTTCTGACTGCCGTTATCAAAGAATTTTTTTTATAAAAATTGTCTGGGAATGGAAAGACGAAAAGAATTCTTTAGTTCCTCCGTATCCCCGCTTGAAAACCACGTGATAACATTTTTAGCCGTCTATAGTGCCACCAATTACAGATCCATTATTACTTTCGCATTTCGCTCCCTCTTACTTGTTCTCATGTTTTCCTGCTCTATTTGTTCGCTTTTAAGTAGTTCTTTTGTCTTCTTCTCTTTAATAACTTCCTTAGTTTGCTCCTTCATATCTTTTTCTTCATCAATTAGTTTAATAAAATCCGTTTTCAATAAATCTCTCGGACTTACTAATTCATCATTATTTTATATTAACTTGAATCCAGACCGACCCTTTACTTTATAAATAATTTTACTGAAAGTCTTTCCATCTTTGGAGAAAAAATTTCTTTTGTTTTCTTTTCTCACACTATCTCCGATATTGAATTCATTAAGCAGGTTATCACGAGTGATTTTCTGTTTATTTTTATCTCTTCTAGCAAAGACATCCACCGGTCTGGCCTGAATTCCCCGATGTAATTTGTGGTTATAAGCATTAACCAAGTCTTGAATATAACTTACCCAGTCAAAATTTCTATTAGTTTCAAATAATAAATCCAACCACCTTCTAATACTCCTTATAACTCTATCTACCACTGCGAGCGCTCTGTGGTTCCCTACTTCAACCACATCGTGCTTAATACCATTTTGAATGAAATAATCACGAGTAGCACCTTTATATTCTCCTCCGCTGTCGGTTGTAATTGATTTAGGTTTATAAAGTATAGATTTCAAAGCATAAAATACTTCTTTTGCGGTTTTATTTTTTAATGGAATGATTATTAAAAATCTGGAATGACAATCAATCCAAACTAACATCTAAGCATAGCATTTGTTTCCTTTCTTATCTTTTATCTTACTCATGTCTGCCAAGTCTAAGAAAACTTGGTCTAGTGGTTTGTCAACCCATATAGTGTTCCATATTTTCGGGTTCTTTTTTTGATGATGTATTTCAAGTGCTTCTTCTTCTTTTGTTTTAACTACTTCTCCCGTAAGTGTGTGTTCCGCATTCTGAGTATTAATAATTATATGTTTATCATCAAGTTGATTTTCCTCACTCATATCATTAGAATTTGAGGAAGCACTTACTTAAGTCGCTTGAAGTTTCGCTCCGTGTTGGTTTCTCTGTATTATATACATTGACCAAAACTTTATTATTTGATTTTTTACCTTTCCCCTTCTTGGGTTTTGGCTCTTCTTCTTCACTTTCACTCTCACTGCTTTCGCTCTCCTCTACTTCAACTACAGGTTTCTTACTCTTCTTCTTTTCCCTCTTACTCTCAACCTTTGCTCTCTTCATTTTCATCTTTGCTATCTTTTCCGCAATCAAGTCAGTAAAATCAACCTCATCTTCACTATCACTGCTTTGCTCTGGTGTTCCATCTTGTTCCCGCTCATTGATAATATCTTTCGCTACATTTTTATTTTCTATCTCTGCTAATCTTCGTTCCATATCATCATCTTCACTTTTGACTGCATTTCGGTATTGTTCCAAAACCTTTTTGGCATGTTCCATTTTTCGTTGTTTCGCTTTCGCTTTTATTCCTTCCACAGCACTTCCCCAATTCTTGCGACTTGCTTCGGGAGACTGCATTTATACTAAGATTATTATATTTTAGTATTTTTTAAATAAATAAATAAATAATTGATATTTTGTTCTGAATGACGTCATCACAAAACATCGTTTCCGATTAATTTTTTCTTAAATTTTTTCCGATGTTTTAGAATAAGCGAGAGTGCGTCAGCACGAAGCGCAATTCTAAAATATCAATGTCGCAATATAAATCCTTACTCGGCTTGTCAGAAATAGCGACAAACAGCCTATCAATCGCAAACTTAGACTTAACGAACACAAACATAGTCAGTCTGAATACAGACAGAGTGCCAGAAGATTCAGACCCAATAAATCTTTATTATACGGATGCGCGATTTGATACACGTCTCGCTTTAAAAACAGCATCAGACCTAAAAGAAGGGCTTAATTATTATTGGACTGATAACCGCTTTGATGGTCGGTTCGCTTTAAAATCAACAACTGACCTAAAAGAAGGACTTAATTATTATTGGACTGATAACCGCTTTGACACACGTCTCGCTTTAAAATCAACTACGGATATCAAAGAAGGAAGCCGTTTATACTACACAGAGCAACGAGTAAGGGATAACGACGAAGTCAAAGCCTCAACTCAACACCGCTCTAATACTTCCAATCCGCACCAAACCAGTTTATACAATTTAATAGATACAAACATATTTGCACAAGCGAGCGGTCAATACTTAACTTACAACGATGTAGAAGGCAAATGGAAGAATACAGCCCTTGGTTCACTTGATACACTTTCAGATGTGGTTATAACCGCGCCAATAGCAATGAATAGTTATCTAACATATAATTCAATAAACTGGGTAAATAAAACATTTCCGATAAATGTTGATGAAACAGGCAATATTAGTATGGGAAGGAAGAATATAACAGGAGTTAATTTACTAAATACCAAAGATGTTGATGAATGGATATTTGAGCATCAAGACAATAATAATAAGGTGTCAGCAAGTGGATGTATAGATAGCCACAGCGATGTGACGATAACAGGCTTCCCAGCAGATAACCAATTACTCATTTATAGCACGGGGCAATGGAGAAACACCACACCACCCTTTCTTAGATTAGACGGCACTGCTAGTATGACGGGAGAACTAAATATGGGTGGTTTTGCTATTTCAGGGGCTTCTACATATAATGGAATTAATCTCGCTAATGTCGCAGTTGATGGTTCGGTGGTCAAACTAACAGGAGACCAAACCATAGCAGGAAACAAAAAATTTACATCAACTTTAGAAGTAAGTGGTTCGTCCAATCCTAATACTTTTGACGGCATTGGCATAGCCTTTGATACAAAAATAGGAATGATTGCAGCACAAAAAACAGCAACAGCGACTTGGTATCCGATACAAATAACGGGTTCGTATGTTGAGTTATATTCAGGTAATACTTTAATTATAACCGCAACTGGAACAACATTAAGTTTGAATAACAACAAAATAACAAACTTAGCCACACCATCAGCAACAACGGACGGAGCAAATAAAAGTTATGTGGATACATTAGACGGGCAAAATGTGAAACTAACAGGAAACCAAATCATAGCAGGAATTAAGACATATAGCAGTGGCGTTGAAATAACGGGAAATTCAATCAATTCAACAACAAAGGGCACATTTATCGTTTTCAATTCTACCAGTAATATCGGGTCAATTGCTAGTTTGGATATGAAAACTGCAACATATTACAACTTTGAAATTTCTGCGAAAAAAATAAGTTTTATTATTGACGGGACGATTGTTTTGTGGTTTAATGCTACTGGCTTAGATTGTAACAGTAGTCGGATTGTTAATCTAGGAGCACCACAAAATGAGAATGAAGCGGTAAATAGGCAATATCTGGATGACAATTGTGTGAAACTAACAACAGACCAAACCATAACAGGAAGTAAAACATTTAATGGGGCGAGCACTACGATAAAATATCTAACTTTAACTAACAATGCAGATTTTAATAATCAAACTATCATTAATGGTGGAAATATAACATATAATGGGGCGAGGATATTAAACCAAAATGGAGGGGATATATTCTTTTCACAGACATCAGGAGATTATCAGTATTTCTTATTTACTCTAAATACCGCTACAAGCGGAACCGCGAACCAAAGGGGTTATGTATTCACGAATGTAGCATTTGATGCAAAAGGTGCGGGACTTTATATTTCAAAACTTTTGGATAATAAAAGTGCTTCATCTGACATTGTCCGTTTGAACAATGCTGGCGGTATGCGGTTTTATGGTGCTTTGGATATGAACTCAAACAACATAACAAGTGCTGGAACAATAACGGGAACTACATTAACGGCAACTGCTGGCATGACTACAACTCCATTAACGGCGAGCGGATTATTAACAGCAGATGGAGGTTGTAAGTTATCTATTCAAAATAAAGTAGATGGAGGAAATGGACAGGGTATATTTCTGTGGGATACAGACAACGCAGGATGGGGGATTTATATGGCTCAGCCAGGGGCAGGTAAAAGTCTATCTGGAGGGTCTGCGGTTGCAGGCAACGATATTTCAGGCTTTGCTATAAGATTTAGGTCTGGTTTTGCTTCGGCGGATGGTTTTGCGTGGGAAAATTCTAATGAGCAATTGTTAATGTCATTGAATGGGGCGAACGGGACTTTATGGACAAAAGGATTGATAACGGCAAATGCGGGGATTACATATTCTGGGTTGCTAACGACCACAACTACTAATGAAGCGAAAATAGGAATTCAAGGACAAACAGACGGAACGAATGCGAGAGGAATATTTATTTGGGATACTGGTGATTCAGCATGGGGAATTTATATGTCTCAGTCTGGAGCAAATAAATCATTAAGTGGAGGAACAGCACCAGCAGAAGGAGTAGGCGGAGGATTAACTTCTTATGCTATTAGATTTAGAGTGAATAATTCTTCAACGAGTGGGTTCCTATGGGAGAATAGTTCAAATACTGGTTTAATGTCTTTGAAAGCAAGTGATGGACAATTATGGGTATTGTCTAATCCAATTCAATATTCAGACAGGAGAAAAAAAGAAGATATAAAGGAATGCTTAGGCTTAGATTTTATTAATAAGTTAAATCTCGTTTGCTATCGTATGATTGACAACAACAAGAAATGTAGGACTGGCTTAATAGCACAGGAATCAGAAGAAATACTGACAGAAATGGATATGCTAGATTTTGGCGGTTTTATAAAAGAAACAATTATGGTTCCGTGTCCAAAGCAAAGAAAAGAATGCGAATTGAAAGGTGTAAGTGTTAATCCAGAAGATGTTAAATGTGTTGATAGTGGTGATGTCGGTTATGGTATAGGTTATTCCGAGTTTATCGCACCATTAATTAAAGCGGTTCAACAGTTATCAGAAAAGGTAGTTAATTTAGAAAAAGAAAATAAAACTTTACTTAATATACTACAAGACCAAGCAAATCAATTAGCAGAAATCAGAGTGGCCGTTCTTGATAATGTCAAATAATACAACCAGACTTCACAGACCACCACCTATTATGGATATGGATGGCGAACTAACTCCCGAATTGAAGTCTCGCTGTATTTCGTCAGAGTTGAAAAATGAACAAAAAAAATTAGATCACGAGATAAACGATGAGTGGCGATGTTGTTGCTTTAAAGAAAGGACAGATGCAAGATTAATTAAATATGCTGTTCAGATGACAGTTATATGTAGCATAATCATTTTGTGTGTTGTTAGATTGAGCGACCCGACAATCAGTTGTGCTAATGCTAACACATTTATAGGTGTGCTTACGCTTCTTATTGGGACAATCTGTCCGTCTCCAAAAATAAATTAAAAACCAAAAGCGGTTAATCCGATCATATTGTTTCTTTGTCTGTATTTTTTCTGTAATTGTAATATTTTTTCTTTATTTTCTTCTCTATATTTTTTCTTTTTTTGTAATATTTGTTCTTGGTTTTCTACATAGTATTCTTTCTTTTTTTTGTGTTATTCGCTCCTTATTTTTTTCATACCAATCCTTCTTTTTTTGTGATAATTGTTCTTTATTTAGTTCTCTCCATTCTTTATGAGTTCTGCATTCTATTTTTTTATTAACACAATTTTCAGTTTGTCTTATTGTTTCCCCTTCTCGCTTTCTCAGTTGGTCTAAATGTTCGCACGGGTATTGTTCAAGTAATTCAATATAATTATCATTATGTTGAATTATATCAAAACTAGTATTATAATGATATTTACCATTTATGTATCGTTTGTAGGTTCTTCTGTGGTCGACAAGTCGTTGGGCTAATGTTTGTGTAGTAGAACCAATATATATTTGGTCGGTCTGGTATGATCGAATAGCATAAATTTTTCCTTCTTTGTAGTCTGGCATTATGGTTTTATATGGTTTATTATGGTTATGTTTAAATAGAATAACATTCATATAAAGCCACTTTATACCAAGAACTATCACCCGCGCAGATTAAAGAAACAGCATCGCTAAATGACCGACAATCGTTTAAGCCGTTATTGATATAGACACATGTAAAATTTGTATTTAGTCCAGATTGAATACAATGAACACAATTTTCTTTTTTCTCATTGAAGTCTCTATTTAAAATGAAAAAATCACACATAGTCCGCGAAATAGCCGAGCATACAAACAATAATATTAAAAACATTTTTATATATTATATATTATATACTTTATGAGTGAGTTCAAATATCAGCGGATTATTTTTCTGAGCAATGATTTTGCTGGAGGAAGCAAAACATTTAATAAAAATATTCAAATGTCATTCACACCCACCAAAATGAATGTAAAATTTATCCACTATATGAACGACCAGACAGAAACAAAAGCCAGAATTCTTTATATGGACAGAATTGGAATTATCGGCACATTTGCGGACAGCACCACAGCAAACATTTCAAACCTTAGTTATAACTTGGGCGTTGTTGGATGGACTGACGGACAATATACATTTAAAGTCCTTGAAACTGACAGCGGAAATATTGACACAGGAAATTTAGCAGGCCGAATTGTCATATGCTTAGAATTCGTAGGCTGATATTTGTTTCAGACTACGTCTTCAACAAACATCGACAACCGATTTAATTTAAACAATAAAAAAAAACGATGTTTTAGAATAAGAGAGAGTGCGGAGCACGAAACGCAATTCTAAAATATCAATGGAGAAGATTAACAATGTCAAGGTGAAGCATGTAAAACAAGAGGGGGATGGAAATAAAAAAGCAAAAGGTTATGAATTATTTAATGAGCCGTATTCAAATACATTTCTACTCGCCCGTAAGAAGAGCGGGAAAACGACAGCACTCTTTGAAATACTGAAACGGACTACAGACAGAAAAACCCGTATTGTCATTATTGCTTCAACAAGTCACAAGGACTACATTTATAAAGCAATATTAAAGCACCTAAGAACAGAGGCAACCCGATGGCAATATATACCTTTCTTAAATCAGATGGTGTTAATGTCATTGATTATGAGTTAGACAAACTGAACAGACATGACGAGCAACACGAAGGAGAAGTAAAACAGGACAAAGAAGAAATAGAGAAGCCACAATTTCTTTATTTCGGAAAGGAAAAGAAAAAAGAAGAAGGAGGTGAGAAGAAAGAAAGGCCAAGTAAGTATATTTCTCCAGAGGTTGTTTTTGTTTTGGATGATTTAGGAAGTGGATTAAGAGACAAGTCCGTAAGTGATTTGTTAAAAAAGAACAGACACTATAAATCAAAGGTTATTATGTCTAGTCAGTATTTGAACGACCTACGGCCAGAAGCCATTAAGCAATTAGACTATTTATTAATCTTTCCGGGCCAGTCTCAGGATAAAATGGAACTAGTGTATAAACACTTAGACTTATCTTTTGACTTTGATTACTTTCTTCAAAAGTATCACGAAGCAACAAAGGGACGATTTAATTTTCTTTATGTTTCAAGTGTTGATGACGAGCTAAGAAAAAACTTCAATTTCAGATTAAAATATTTTTTTAGAAATTATAATTATTTTTTTTCATAGTATAATGGTAGTGAAGACAACTCGAGTTGAAGTCATTCCAACAATCGGCAAACGAACTATTAACTCAAGCATAATGGCTGGAGGCAAAAAGAAGACTGGTCGCAAGAAGAAGCAAGGAGGCAAGGGACAGGCTGGCGGTAAAATCAACTGGCAAAAAGTTGGGAAAACCGCAATGGCTGTTGATAAATTTCTTCGCAATAATAAGTTAATCTCTAGGACTGCGGGAGCATTAAGTAGCGTCGGGGTACCTTACGCTGGTAGTGTTGGTGCTGTAGCATCAAGACTGGGTTATGGTAAGCAGAGAGGACGAGGTGCCCTTAAATTTTAAATGATATTTGTTTCAGACTACGTCTTCAACAAACATCGAAAACCAATTTATTTTTTCAATAAAAGAAAAAACGATGTTTTAGAATAAGCGAGAGTGCATAGCACGAAGTGAAATTCTAAAATATCAAATGGTTGCTAAAACCAAAAAAACATGGAAGCCTAAGGTAAGACCCCCGCGGGTTTATAGGAATAAGAGCGGGAAGCCGTATATTATCCAGAAGGGTAAAAAATATTATCTTAATTTCGGTAAGAAGACAAATGATATGAGCACACTTCAAATTGTTAAACTTTTTATGAAATACCTTTGTTAAACTTTTTATGAAATACTTGAGCAGACCAAAATCAAAGCGAGCACCTAAGCAAAAAGAAGACTTGCGAAAAGACCAGAGTTTGTCGGAGATTGAACAAAATACTAGAACCGCCATTAATGACCACTTAGACAAACTCAGAAAGGAGAAATACGAAAAGATTGATGAGATAGACCAAAAAGAGAAAAAAGCACGGGCGGATACTGAAGAAGAAAAGAAGAGGCAAGAAAGAAAAGACATAGCAGATGCTAAGGAAAGGCGTGATGAGTTGGCAAGGATACACCGCAATGAACTATCCGATATCAAGGAACGACAAGAACAAAAAGCCAGAGAACTAAGAAGAGAGCAAAAACTCATAGATGATGTAAAATATGACGAAGATAGAAAAAATAGGATACAAGCATTACCACCGCCACCACAATATCAATATATTATGCCACCACAGCAGGGGCAACCACAAGCACCGCCATTAGGAGCACCACCACAAGCACCGCCATTACCTAATTTAGGAGATGAAGCACCATTGAAAACGAAAGAGCAATATGAGGAAGAAAAAAAGCAAAAGCAGAAAGATATTGAAACACTGAAATTAGCAGGATATACAGATAAGTTCATAAAAAAGATGAGTCGTAAAGACTTACAAAAAGCCAGTCAAGATATTCAGACGGCTATAGCCACAGCTACATCTTTAGAGGAACAGAAAAAGTTAGCAGAAGAATATAAAGAAAAACTTGAAAAGGAAGAAAAGAAAGCAGAAGAAAAGGGTAAGCATTTTGAAAATTTACAAATTAATCAATTTTTAATCTCTGCATTTTCAAAAACTTATCACCCAAACATTACTATAAAAGAGTTAGCACAGGCTTTAAAAAAGAGACTAGATAGTGATGGACATCAAAAATTAAATTACAAAGACACTTTAAAGTGGATAATTAACATGATTAAAAGGTTTAATATTGATGTTGGAAATGAAAAGGAAAACGTAAAAAGAAAAGTAGCGGATTATGCTAGATATGAAGAGTATATGGGTATTAATGAACAAAAAGGGAATGGAGCGAAGACATTAGAAGAATTAATTGATAAAGTATTTTCAATAAAAATAATTAAAAAATATCTATCCCGCAATGATTGGAAGCACACAATGAATAAAATGGACTTTGTGAAAACTCTAACTAGCAAAATGACTATAGACCCGAATGTGGATAAACAAGTTTCAAATGATTTGAGCATTGACGAGGGGATGCCCCAACCGCTACCCCCGAGCGTCGCGGAGCCACAGCAACCAGAGCCAGAGCCACAGCAACCAAGCCAGAGCCACAGCAACCAAGCCAGAGCCACAGCAACCAGAGCCAGAGCCACAGCAACCAGAGCCAGAGCCACAGCAAGAGGAGCCACAGCAACAGGGTGAGGGGCGGGGACTAATGACTAATGAAATAGACGACATAATGAAAAAATATGGATGGTATCTCGGAGCAATAGCCAGTGATGAAATCTACAAGTTGAAGCCCGGAAGCAGAAAACGATACGAATTTATTATGAATTTGGATAATCACAAACAAGCGGGGTCTCATTGGATTGCTATATGGGTAAGTCTGGATAAAGACAGAAGTGTTGAAGTGTATGACCCATTAGCACTTTACGAGCCGACAGAAGACTTTCAGCAACAAATAAAACAACTAATCGACCGAAGCCACCCCGATAGTTATTTATTAATGAAGGTTAATCAAGTAAAGGAGCAGAGTGATACGAGCGACACATGCGGATGGTTTGCTATGAGGTTTTTAATGGAGCGAGCGAAAGGTATTAAATTTAAATTCGCCAGCGGTTATACAGATTTAAAAGAAGACGAAGCAGAAAAGTTAAAATCACAGAATGGTTATGGATTTGACATCTTTTTGTAAAAGATATTTTCTAATATATAGATTTTTGAGGTGTTGTAGGTGGTTTTTATAAAAAGCACCTACAATGGATTACAAAGGACGCAGGTCGAGCGGTATATACTACATAAATAGTAAAATAGGATAACGGGGACAGACAGCGACTTTACACACGAAGTCAATATGAAGGGGCTAGACAATCCCACACATTGTAAAATTCTTCATATTTATGTGCCGAAATCGTATTACTCTGTGGCTTCACCATATAATACTTTTACATTATCCGAAGACGGATATGAGGCTTTAATTACAATACCTGAGGGAAACTACACAATGAACAACTTAAAAAATAAAATGGCCGAGGTACTGACGACAGAAAGTCCGAATGATTATACTTATGTAGTCTCAAGCAACAATACAAACACGGAAGCGGAGGATGGCAAATTAACATTCAGTGTTTCAAATAAAGGAGGTATTCAACCGCGGTTTATATTTGATGGTGATACCCGTATTCACGAGGTTATGGGTTTTGATAGAAATTCAACATATTTCTTTGCCAATGATTTTATTAAATCGCCGAATGTAATTATTCTAACTGGTGAAAAAACTCTGTATCTTCAATCGGATTTGGTGAATGAAGGTGATAATCATGTGCTTCAAGAAATATACACAGCCAACGAAATTCCTTTTGGTTCTGTCATTTATGACGACTCTGGTAGTGAATACGGAAAAACATTGTCCACTAATTCAAACAACGTATTCAGGTTTTACTTGACAGACGAAAATGACCAAGCAATTAATCTTAACGGTTTGGGTATCGTTATGACATTACTTGTTTATCGTGAAACTAATTATTTTAGTTTATTTTATTCATTTTTCAATCTTTTGAAAAAGAGATAAATATCAATTAATTTTAGAATTATTTTTTTTCTATAAATATATTCTGGTGAATTAGTTAATTACACTACTTCAAAAATAAAACAAAAATGCCTGTCCAATACGGAGAACTAGTCCATCAGACTAAGGAACTGCTCACAGGTAAGTATGAATTGAACAAACTTACCAGTCGTGAAGGGTCGCAAACTATCCCACTTACTACTGCTGGTGGTATGGAAAGCACCTTTGAAATTCCTACTCGCCCTTTGAACCTTGCGAGGTCTGTGTTGCGATTTACTTACACTCCGACTGGTGCGGGTGCTGGTAGGTATAATCGTATTTTTATGGATTGTCTGTCTATGATTAAAACTATTGAATTGCGAAGCCGAAGCGGGCAGTATCTGTGTAATCTTCAACACGTGGGTAATTACACAAAGATGATATGGAAACCTGAAATTAAGTATGAAAAATTTATGGCGCTTGAAAACCACGGGGCTTATGATGATGACAAGAAAACAGGTAATTCTGGTGCTATGCTCCAAAAGTGTAATGCTGGAAAAGTTGAGATAGGAACCGTAGCAGAAAGAAAACTAATTACTGATGCGGCAAATTCAGCTGACCTTAAGGCGGCGGTTCAAGGATACTACAAAGTGCCACTTGTTAATGCCCGCCGTCATAATGATACCGCTCTCGCTGATAGCAGTGGTGGAACTTATAGCCTTGTTGATGTTCCTTTTGAGGAGGCTAAGTATTTTGAAGGAGGGACTGATGATGGTGCCAACCCTGTTATCAGTGTTGAGTTTCCTTTGGGAATGTTGTTTGGAACTATTTTTGAACTGGATAAGACTATCGGTTTTAACGAAATTTTGGATATGCGTATTGTATGGGAGAGCACTGCCCGCAATTCATTTTATGGCACTGATGCAAGTTCTATTTCCACTGGTGCTGCTGCTGCTACCACTGGTGCTATCGTCTCAAACCTAAATTTATTCATGGCTGTTGAGACTGACCCAAATGTCATCCTTGGTGTCCAGCGAAAGATTGCGGGTGAAGGCTTTCCTTTTAAGATCGAATACCCCGTTGCTTGGAAGCAGAACCTTTCAACATCTCAACAGAACTATGTCGTAAAAATGAACCGCTCACAGGGCGAAAGAATTCGCCGTATCTATACATCTGCCTTTCACAACACTGAGAGTGCTAATATTTCCTTTGATAATAGCAACTTACCTGCTGGTTATGCAGCGGGACCTCCAATAGTTAAGGCTCAGGGGTCTAAAATTCAGACATATTACACAACTCTTGATGGAAGTCGTATTCAACAATTTGACATTAACACTTCAAATAATGAAGACTATATGCTTCTCAAGGATAAGTTGAAGGGTAGTGCTATTTTAAATTCTAATGTGTATCATTACAACTGGTTCCATGTGGATACTTGGGATAACAACCGCCCGCTGTGCGATAAGGATACCGACGGCTATGAGGTAAGTGGTCTAAGCCTTGATACTGAACGACGATATGAATTCGTTTCAACTACTGCTGGTGCTAATCTTAACCATTACACTTTTGCTATTCTTCAACGAAGCGTGCTTGTGAAGGGAATTGAAATTTTGATGTCATAGATGTTTACGAACTTTGTAAAACTAATAAAAATAAAAAAGAAAAATAAAATAAAAATATTTTTTGTTTTATATACACAAGAGATGACTACTCATCAGAGAAACTTAATCGCACAAAATCCAGACGGAGATTTCGTAAATGTAAAAGTAGGGCATGATGGCTATCTTGAGACTAATGTTGAAAAAACAGCATTTGGTGAATTAGCAACATCACAATACACACCGATTATACAAGAAACATTTATGTATAATGTAAATACCTCTAAGTGGAACACAAGCACTACTAATGCTACATTAGAGCAAAGAGTGCTATGGCATATCTAACAACACAGGCTGCTGGAGGTTCAAGATTATTCATTGAAACAAAAAAGAAAATTAAATATCGTGCTGGTATGGGTGTATGTGTCAGATTTACTGCTTTGTGGAATACAAATGAAGCAGGCGGATATTCATCTTATGTAGGTATTGGTGATTCCTTCTTGACGGACGGATTTTTCTTCTTGAGAGAAAATGATGTAATGAAAATATACCAATTAAACAACTCCAATGTCATTACCGATGTTAAACAAAGTCAATGGAATGTAGATAAAGCAGATGGAAGCGATTACTTACCAGCCATTGATTTCAGTAAGGGTAATGTATTTCAGATTAAATACCAATACTTAGGTTTTGGTCAGATATCATTTTATATTGAAAATCCGAACACGGGGCTATTTCAACTAGTCCATGCTATACGATATGCTAACAGCAAAACTGCTCCATCTCTTAATAATACTACTTTACCATTCTTGGCTTCGTTATCCGTTGGCGCTAATCCGCAAATCCAAAATTTTTAGAATTGCCAGTGTTGGATGCTTTATTGAAGGAACTGAAATCATAAGAGGTATTCCATTTATTTATGAAAGAACAGCAAATACGACGAATGTAGCAACTCATGCTTTTACTATGAGAAATAATACTAATATTATTGGAAACACTATTGCTAATTATAGTATAGTGTATCCTAGACGGCTAAATGTCTTAAATACAGATGGTAAATCTGGTGTAATCATTAAAGTAATAAAAAATGCTACCCTTACTGGTGCTGTCTATGCTGAAAACAATACTAATACAAGTCTGGTTTCATTTGATACTACCGCAACTATTGCTGGTGGAAATACTATTGCCGTTGTATTTGTTAATACGAATGATGCTCAAAGCATAGATTTTAATGATTATGATTTAGATGATATGTTGCCAAGCGAAAGGCTAACTATAACAGCACAGGCTACTACAAATCAGTCTATAAGTATTCAGTATGCTTTTACTTGGTTAGAAGACCCATGAAAGCACAAAAAAAAAAAAAAAAAAAAAAAAAAAAAACGAAAATGGAAGTGTGGATTTTCAAATATCACTTTGTAAAATACTTGATAAAATTATTTTTTCTAACTTCATTCATTTCTTCATTTTTTTCTAGAAATGAAAGTACACATGCCACATCGCAAAATCTATCATTGTCAATTGAAACTGATAACACATTTTTTTTCTTATACACTCTTTACAAGGTGCTGTATTTAATATACATCCTTCTTCTGTACATGTAGCAGTCGCTATTTCTTCGCCAGCATTAGCCTTTATTTCGGTAATTCCAGTCTCTCTCACAACAAGATCTGTTTCCTTAAAATGAGTGCTTTGTTCCATCATTTTTTCTAATGTAGCCTCCAACGGAATAACTACTTTCACATTGTCGTCCCTCGGCTTGTATTGCTCATAGAAAGATACAATGTAAGGCTTAGTCCATTTAATTGTCGGCTTTTTTATTTCGCCGTCAAGATTCCATTTTTCAATTTCATTCAACTAGTCTTGTTTGGTGTTCAGGTCAGTCATGATATTTTAGAATTGCGCTTCGTGCTACGCACTCTCTCTTATTCTAAAACATCGAAAAAAGAATTAAAGAAAAAATAATTAAAAGAAAACGATGTTTGTTCTGCCCGAAGGGCGAACTATCGCGAAGCGATAGTGTGATGACGAAGTCAGAACAAAATATCAAATATATTTTTTTACTTCACTTTTAATGTCAGTAAATTTCTCAAACCACGGCTGTTTCATAACCCATTCAAGATGTGGTTTGTCAATGGTAGCGACATTTTGAATTTTCTTACCTTTATACTTACCGAATGGGAAAATATCCCTTGGCTTTCCTGCCCGTGCATTTTCAATCATTTGAATTTCGTCAGTAATTATCTTTTTAACATCGGTAAGAGAAAACGTTTATTTTTTTATTTTCAATAGAGATTTTCTCAAACTTCTCACATAATCTGGTGAGGGTGGTCATTGGTCTATATAGAGTGGTAAAAAATTTTATGGAAAAAAATTAATTATTGATATTTATCAACTACACTTTCATTCGCTTCGCTAATTCTCGTTTGTTGATAAACATCGATGTTTTAGAATAAGCGGCAGTGAAACGAGAGCACAATTCTAAAATATCATTTGATATCCGAAAGGGATACTATCATTTTCGTTGATAAACTCGCGTCCACTCCATTTATTCTCATCAACTTTCTTTTTTATGTTTGTAGTATGAACTATGCTGAAATGGTTAATGTTTTGTTGTTTGCTATTTCGTGATGAATGGATTTTCTTCATTTGAAAATCTCTAACGTTTTCAATGCTTTCGCCTAAATCCATCTTTTCATATACTTCTGGATTTAACCCTTTTGAATTCAACCCCTTACCTCTTAGGTGGTAGTATCTGTTTTTTACTCCTTCAGTTTCGTAGCATTCAATTATATGAACTGATTTGTCTTTATGTTTCAAGTCATTCTTGGTAAAGTAAGGGAGAAAGGCTTCATTCGTTGTAAATTCTAACATATACAATTTAGGAGCGACCCATATTCCTCTTATTATCTTACAGCAATCTCCTAAGTCATCCGTTATTCCTCCGAGAGATTTATCTCCAAGTCTTTTGATTAGTTTGGCAAACATAACATGCAACACTAAACTATCGGTATCGGTGTAATAGAAGTCGGCTTCTATGTCTTTATTTGGATTAGCCTCTTTTATGTAGTTATACATAATTCGTCTGCTATATGCTAGAATGAAAGCCCCGTAGTGAGAAGGTTTAGTTATGCTCTCTTCAATTATTTCTTCCTTTCTAGGAATTCCAGATACATGCCATAGTTTGTTTCCGTCTTTATCTTTGAATTCAACCACATCTGATATATAATTTTTCGTCCAAAATTTCCAATACTCCTCATTTGATTTAATATATTCTGCTTCTGTTCGGATAGGTCGTTGTATCATCTTTCCGTATAACGAATTCATAAATAGTTTGGCTAATAAATATTGTGGTGTGCCTTTTTCGCTATTCTCTTTCGCCTTAAACATTTCTAATATATATTCTTTGAATACTGGTTCTTCCTCCTCTGTATAGTATTCTTTGCGAAATGTTATATCGTAGCCTTCCTTAATCATATCTTCAATATCAACACTTGTAAGCCATTGGTCTTTCATATCCACTAAATTCCACTTTAATGAGCCCATTTTATTTCTCTGACCTATTCTTGAATGTAATATGTCTTTTGGCGAGATATAATCAACATTGTAAATACCGATAGGAAGATTATTATAATCAAATGGTGCGATAGCCTGCTTAATTTCTCCAACCATAAACAAATTAAGCATCGCTGTTGGGTATAAAGATACGACATCCGCATCAACTAAATAATCGGTTAATTCATCAAATGTGATTTTCCCTGCTAAGTAGTCCTTGTATTGTTTTGAAACAAATCTTTTTTTGCTTGGATATGTTCTTGCTCCGATAACCGCTTTTCTAAATGCATTCTCTTGTTCAATAGTTGGAAGTCTTACATCGTGCTTACCATCAATCATTTTCTTCCAGATATTGAAGGCGAGACTTGCAGTTGAAATGTATGAAGTTAAATTCACCGAGTGTTTTTCAAATATCTCTGTGTTTATTTTATCATATAACTCTTTTAACCCCATAACATCGCACTTCAAATATTCAAGACACTTATTTCTTAATTCTTCACTCATTGTTTCCCAAGTAGTCGCCTTGTCGTGGTCAAAATCTCCTTTAAGAGTTTTACATTTCATATTTTCTAAGTTTTCTTTTAATGTCCCCTGAGTATGCTTACACATATCCCACATTTTAATATTTTCAAATTGTAAAGAGATTATTGACCCGTTATTAATCATATGTGATTTTGGTCTGATACCTCTTCTTATTAATTCCTGTTTAATAAAGTAGTGGTCGAAGTTCGCCCCGTTAAACCCATTCACATATAAAATCGGTGCTTCTTCATCTTTCTTCTTTTTGTTTCTTACTCCTGCTACTTTATTAACTGGATTATGTGTTTGTTTGTTAGCACATTCTAATGCTAACTTTCTTCCTCTCTCTAAGGGTAAATCAAGAAATTTAGAAATACAATCTATACCAGCGTAATATTTAAATCCTTCCGTTCCCTGAGTATATCCGACTATATAACAATCGTGTATATCAAACCCTTCGGAAATCATTTTGTTTCTCCAAGTTTCTAAGTCATAATGAAGGATTTCATCTTTATTGTTATATTTTTCTTTATGAGACTTTGTTATTAAATGACTCTTTCCATTCTTTGATATTTTTCTATTCGCATAATTAATAACTTTTGGATTACAAGTATGTTTTGTAAAATACTTAGTTAAGCATTTTTCACATTTCTTTTTATCTCTTCTAATTAATCCGAAATAGTGATTATTCTCTAAGTAAATCATAATATCCGCTTCTTCACCTATTTCGTTCGTGCTTATTGTCTCCTTTGTTAGGGAATTTGTAATTTCGTATGTCTTCCCTTCCTTAATCAAAGCATTAAGGATTTTTACAGCGGTAGAAAATGGAATTGGGCAATCGTTAGAAAGATTAAATTGTTCCCTAATATCATTGCATCTTTTTCTGTTAATAAGTGGCATATTAAAAATGTCTTTACAAAGGAAGAATAAGCAATTATTATTTTTGCTAGCGGGAGATATTAATATACTTTCCTCATATTTCGTTTGTTTGCTTTTGTATTTTCCCTCATAGCATCCTCCTCCGTTTTCTTGAATTACTACTACCTTAGCATATTCAATAATCCTGTCATAACCTAATCCAGAAGCTTCAATATTGCTTATGTTGAACTCATTCAACATTTCAATAAAATCATCATAGTTTTTTATTTGAAAAGAATTAAATGTTTTCTTTTTATAATATCTATTTAATTCTTCGTGGTCAGTTATGAAGGTAATAGTAATATGATCATCAGCATTTCCTGTCATCTCATTTCTTTTAGCATCTAATAGTATAGGAAGTAAAACCTCTCGCTCTAATGTATCGGTATCATAAAAATTTATGTCTAATCCTTGCTTCTCGTATGTAAGAGAGTTTAATCTATTGTCTCGTCTAGATTTTAACTCTACTACTTTGAATTCCCTCTTGCTCTCTCTAGTTTTGGTCTCTTTAAGTTTCTGTTTGCTTAGTAATAAATCAGCAGGTTTAATCTTATTTATAGTCTTAGCCTTCAACAAGTCAATCACATTTTTGTTTGGTCTTGATATTGTTGGTAGTGGTGGTGGCATATTTTACTTTTATATGAGTGTAGATATAAAAATAATAAAATAAATTAAATTGTTTTACCGATATATATTCATAAATTATCTTACCCTTAACATGAAATTCATTTTATTTACCACAAAACATAATTTTTCGTTTTTGTTTATGCTCCTCTCGCTTTCATTTCTTCGTATTCTTTAAGTTTCCTGTTTCGTTCTTTCAATTTTTCCTTTCTTCTTATGTTTACTTCATCGCGGTGCTTATGATAATAAGCAGTTGCTTTTTCGTTGTTAGCCTTTCGTTTGTCCTCAGGTGTGAGATATTTCTTGTGTTTCCCCATCTCTATATATAAGTAATAATATTTATTTCTTTAAATGGTTTTACATTTTTAAATGCAACATATTATATCATCAAATTCTACACCATAAAATAAGGCAGTTGTAAGAAGTTTATCTAAATATATTTTCATAAAATTTGCATTTTTTGAATTATTCATACAATATGAATACCAAGCAATCGGAATATAAAAAGCACTTTTAACTTTAATTAAATTGTCCAAATTTTCTAAATTGTCTTTCATAATAAACTTTACGTTTGGGGTGCTTATATTTTTACATATAGGACATTCTAGTTTGTTTTCAAAATGACAAGGAAAACAAGTTTTGTAATTACACTTACAACAACCTCTTAATATTGAAGTTTTCTCAGTGCAGATATTACAATTATAATTGTCAATATTTTCTTTTAATTGTTGTAATATCGCATTTGAAATAAAATCAATCGAAACGATTTCTTGGCAGTTGTTTTTGTATTGAAGTGCTAAACACGATTTTTTTTTTTACAAATACATTATGCTCACATTTCAATGAGTAGTATAAAATTTCTGTTGTTGTGTCCTTCACATCTCTAATATTATGAACTCGTCTGATTTCACCTTCATATTTAAGTTCCTTGATTTTGTTTCTAAAGATTTTATTTAAATCTTTTTCACACTTGATTTTCTTAGTTCTTTGACTTGCCATATTATATAAGTAATAATATTTGTTTGTTTAAATGGTTTTCCATTTTATTTTATAATATCTTTCTATGTCGTCGTTTCTACAAATTATACAATAACTTTATGTCATCCTATCATAACCTCTTCTTTCTCTGCGAAGTAGTCTCTATGAAAGTCTGATTTTTCGTGTTGATATTTTCCGTATATATCCCTATTACCTTACCACATACACAGGTATATTTCTGTTTTCTCTTTTCTTTTACATACTCTGCTCTCTTATGTTTTCTTAATTGTTTTCTTTCATCAATCTGGTTTGACATTTACATATATATATTATATAAAAGAAATAGAAACGGATAAAGTTCGATTTGATATTTAATAATTGGTGGCACTATAGACGGCTAAAAATGTTATCACATGGTTTTCAAGCGGGGATACGGAGGAACTAAAGAATTCTTTTCGTCTTTCCATTCCCAGACAATTTTTATAAAAAAAGTTCTTTGATGACGGCAGTCAGAAAAGAATAATATGTGAAATATTTTATAAAAAAGTTCGTTGATGACAAAGTCAGAAAAAAGAAAAACGAAGTTTTTCTAAAAGAATAAAATAAAAAGATAAGTGTCCTATAGTAATACCTATAGTAGTAAAATTTATTGATTTTGATGCTTTGTATTGATTTTGTTTTTATTTAAAAACCTTAAAAAATTTTTAACTTTTTTCTTGTTTTTATTTAAAAGCGAAATTAAAAGAAAGAAATATTTCTTTATTCTGCTTTCTTGTATTTATCAAAAATTTTGCTTTTTTATTTTCTGTTTTGAGGCTTAGTATTGATTTGCGGGAAATGAATAGGAAGAGACAAATGAAATTTATGAGGTCGTTTTGAGGTATGAAAAACGACCCTTGTAAATTTCATATTATACTACTAAGGTTTGTTCTACGGTTTTGAGATAAATGCACATGAGAGTGTTGGCTTTTAATTTGCTTGCAAATTTTCCTTTTGTTACTTACTGCATTATGCACCATTTACATGTACCGCTGTATATATATATATACATATATATATATATATATATATATATATGCACAAACTTTTCTCTGCATCTCTTGCTCTCAGTCTCTCTGTTGCTTTTTCCTCTCTCTCTCTCTCTCTCTCTATCTCTCTCTCTCTCTCATTTCTCTCAACTTATTATCTCTCTCTCTCTCTCCATCTCACGACAACGTATGTTTGAGTGCATGTCCTACGTGGCATTGATTAAGTACGGGCCCTAGTCCCTGTGATGGTTGGTGTACCCATTTCAAAACTACGTGCTCGGAACGACTTTGCAGACGTCGGAATGAACATCTTTTTCTGTATATTGCTGGTACATGTCCCGAGTTACATCCGTGACATGGAAGGCGTATGCACAAAGGTTTGTTCTACTGTTTTGAGATAAATACACATGAGAGGGTTGGCTTTTTATTTGCTTGCACGTTTTCCTTTTTTTACTTACTGCATTATGCACCATTTACATGTACTGTATATATAAATGCACAAACTTTTCTCTGCATCTCTTGCTCTTCGTCTCTCTGTTGCTTTTTCCTCTCTCTCTCTCTTTTTCTCTCTCTATCTCTCTCTCTCTCTCTCTCTCTCTCTCTCTCTCTCTCTTGTGGACATCACCCCCCGAATTATCCTGTAAAAAACTTATTTATAGATTTTGTCTGGCCGGACACGTTTGAAATGCCAATTTGATCCTGGTCTTTTGGCGGCTTTTTGTCTTTGCGTCACTGAGCTAATATACGAGACATCATTCTCTTTTTTGAGGACTGTGTTTGGTTATATTACCGACTTACTCTTCCATTGAGCTATCGTTGGGGATAGTACATTTGGAGTCCATAGCTATCTTTTCTGATCTGTCGTACAGATATCAGATAAGCACAAATTTATTTTTCGCTGATCTGTCGCACAGACATCAGACAAAAACAAACACTCCTACTCATCCTCAAACAAAAAAACTTACAAACAAGCGATCAATTTGTCACAAGCTGGCATAACCTTTAGCCCTTGCGCACATTTGGCTTCTGTGTGTTCTTCTACAAGACACCAGACCACACCTACTCCACTCCCTCTTGCTGCTTGCATAAAGCCAAGTAGGACAAGTGCGAAACAAACATCAGACAAACACACAGACAGAGGAAAAATGAGCAAAGCACTCCCAGTCTCTGTTCTGCCTTGCATTTTCTCTGCAGAAACCAGAGGAGATTACACTGGCATCTCTCACACAAGAGCAAGACAAACATCGAAGCACTGTCCGACGACAGACTGACTTCTACAAAACAGCTCTTTTGACCAAACTATCGTTATCTCTGTGTAGGGCCTGACGCCCCATAACTATTTCAACAGAGAAAAGGAAGAAGGAGAAGAAGGTTGCATAGAGTGATAAGAATAACAGAGGAAAAAAAAAGAAAGAAAAAAAAAGCAGACGTGACTCTCATAACATAAGATGGAAGACGAGAATGAGCAGGCTGGTGTGACACCAACTGATTATGGTCCTAGTGAGGGAGGAGAGGAGCAGGAGACTCAGTACTCATAAGAGAGGGGGGATAGAGATGGAGAGGACAGAGAGGAGTATACGTATACAGCCGATGTAGAGTCGACAGGGGGGGGGGGGGGGTAATGCACAGGAAGCGAGTGCAGGTCAGACTGGAGGATCTCCATTGACAGAGGCAGAGAGAGAGAGAGAGAGATGGAGGATGTTGGCCAGAATATCCCAAATACATGGGAACAGTTGGCTACAAAAAATGATGAAGAGTCCTTCTTCCTTAACTACCCAACCTATTACAAAACACACATCTACATTCCTTACGAGAAAAGGAATAGACCAGGACAAGGTCAAAGCAACCTCCTGATCGAAATTCCCTGCCTTGCGAAGCCTCTCTTCAACAAAGTGAGGTTTGAGCACGAAAGAGTGCCATTGCAGGATATCAAGTATGGCGACATTCTTACACTGTGCGACATATACGACATATCTGCAACACTCTACGCTGCTGTGCTCGTTGCGGAATTTTATGAACGCACAAACATACAGTGGAAAAATAAACGCACAACTGCAGCATGGCTGTCTGTCTGTGGTGTCCCCACTGATATCAAGAATCTAGAAAGAAAGTTCGAAGGTAGAAACCAAAGTGGCAAATTGAGTTTGCCCTTGAGGCTTTTGTAACTGCCTTCACACGGGCTTACAACGAAATGTACAAAGCACTGAAAGACAACACAAGGCAACATCCTGTTTACGAGGAGGTTGACCAGTCTTGTCAGGTGCTTGAACGCCTCACACAACTCCATAAGGGCCTCTTTGAGGGGAAGGAGCAAAAACCAACATGGAAACAATGGGCCCACACGAAGAATCACACTCTCATTAAAGGCCCTCTCACAACAATCCCAAATAATAACAGAGCTGATAAGTCTTCCATGAGAGAAAAGGCACACTTCCTCTCTAGTGCCACAGGGCTTGCACAGTTCGTGACTCATCTAGCACGACAGGTGAAAGAAGAAGAGACGAGACAGAAAGAGGAGAAGGAGCAGAAGGAGAAGATAGCTGTGGCAATGGCAGTAGCACGGGTGGCTCCACAGCCAACGGCTCCACCTACCACATCTAACCCAGCTCCCAAGAAAGCAGGGGGAGGACCCTCAGGAGGAGGACCCCAAGGGGAGGGACAGTAATTAACTTGACTGACTCCCAGAAGAAAAAGCAGGCGCTGCAGGCAGCCCTAACTAAAATCAAAATTGGGGGAGGGGGCCTTAAGCTCTATGCTATCACTGCCAATGAGGCTGACACAGAAAAGACCCTCATGACTAAGCTCAATGAGATGGACAGATGCTTCCAGCAAAACCAGTGTGAGGTGGAGCAGGAGTATGAAGTCCTAGAACATCTCTGTGATCGATCCCTCCTTGGAGCTGGTTTTGATCGTATAACTTACGAGAAGTACAGAGGAGAGGAGGAGCTAGCAAGGAAAGGTGGACATGCAGAGATGAGTTGTACTCTGGCCATTGCTGCCCTCATTCGATACTCTAAGGCAAGTGGATACCAACACTTGTGCACTGGCACATTGATTGGGTTTGAAATTTTCGACTTAGTATCGGAGCAGTTGCAGTCTGTCACTCAGCTTACATCTGTCTTAACAAATGTGGGCACCCAGTACACTCTCTTTTATAACCACAAAGCCATACTCCTATATTTCCTCAGTGCTTTGCACGTCTACAACAAAAATAAGCTCACACTGCTCATGCAAGACTGCAAAACCTTCGACAAGGTAAAGCACTTGAACTTTTTGGAGATGAGCGTCTTTGAGGCCACGACTAAGGCCGTGAGCCCAAAAATGTTGTGGACCGAAGTAATGACCGCTTGTCAGAGGCTCGACAGCCAGACAGCATCCTTGATCGGTTCTGCATCGGCTTCTGCTCAACCGCAAGCCGCACATACGCAACGATCTCTAGGAAAGCGACCAAGAGAGAACAGTCGTGAAGCTAACACATCTTGTATTCGTTGGTGGGCACGGGCACAATGCTTCAAACACACAAATAAGAAATGCCCGTACAACCACGATGTCGAGGACACCCGCATCCGAAACACACTCCTCAAGAACGTACGGTCGGACGAAACCAACACCGTCGCCGTTTTGCGCCGACTGCGCAAGGATCAGGGGTGGAAATTACAGGATGTCGCGGACCATGACCACGAACTAGCTGACGCGATCAATTCTCTTTTCGCTAGAGATGATCAGAAGACGGCAGCCATAGAAGCTGCAAGTAGAGGAAGAGGTGGAACACGAGGAAGAGGAGGGGGGAGAGGAATCAATCGAGGAGGAGGAGCCCCTTTCGCACGAGGCACATACACTCGCGGGGGGGAGGGGGGAGAGAGAGAGGATTTGTGAGAAGAGGAGGAGGAAGAGGTGTATTTCAAGGTAGAGGAGGAGGAAGATGGGTTGGCCGAGGTGGATACGGCAGCGCAGAGCGCCCGTACCACAGAGATGGGGGCTGGGCAGACGGCTCGAGCTCAAGCTCGAGTTCCTCAGCACCACAGGCCTATGCGACATCAGGCGCAACCACTACCGACACTGATGCCGACTCAGGTAACAGATTTGAGGTAGTCCAATGACTAGAGAAGGAGGGAGAAAACAGAACAACATGCATTGCACGATACACCGTTGTGCAGGTCCCAATCAAGGGTACCAGTGAGTTTAAGAGCCCACAGCAGGCCACAGACCAACTCAAAGGTAGTACAATCATCACGACAACAAACAGTGCATGCTGCTAATAGGCAGGCGAGTAAAGCGCTGGCAAAGAGAAAGCAGGCGGGCCTGTCGCAGCCACAGCCGAAGAAAGTAAGAATAGAACCGGCAGTTAATCTTATCAACTTGGCGAGACAGACAATAGACAAGGACGATGGAGGACATCAACCTCTCCTCACGGTCTCAAACAGAGAAAGCAAGGACAATCATCCTTCGCCTGTGAACAATACCCACAAAGACATTACAAAAACGGCGGAAAGGGAAGAGGAGGCGAACCTCGAGAAAAGGATACAGATTTTAGAACACAAGCTCCTTGTATTGGCCTTAAAAAGTCACCGGCCAGACGCTTTGTGCTATACGAACCTTTTTGTGAAACATTAAATACCTTTATAAACGTTGGTAATGATACTATGGCGAATATTAATATTGTCGGCCAGAAATTTACTACGAAACACCATGAGTGGTTAGAAACTAATATGAAAAAATCATCTGGCACCTTGAAAGGAGTTAGTAGTCGGACGGATATTAACGGGCATCATCACTTTAAATTTTAAATTGAAATCCGGACGAGTATATCGAGTGGACTTTTACGTTGTCCACGAATACCTCGGATCTGTTCTTTTGTCGTACGACCAACTGGCGACAATGAACGTAGTGATTGATTGCGCCGCCAAAAGAGTCATATACGGCGTAGAGCCAGGAGAAGAATATACTGTCGACTCTCTCCATGCTATTGACTCATACGAGGGCCTACACCTAGGGGTAGCATCGGAAGGGAAACAGGTGGCCATTACACACGCATATGAGGCATAAATGCCAACGGACGCGGTGTCTAAAGATGGTTCAAACCTGTCAGACAAGAGAGAGGCGGAGGTCTATACGGCTACAGTCTCTACACAATGGGATAAAAAGCCGATAGACGATCTCATTGAAAAGAGGAAAGAGGAGATTATATGCATGGGGAAAAGGTGCCCATCGTTGGCGAGATTTGAAGAAGGAGCAGGGGCCGATGTATATATTACCAACGGGTATTGCTTTCGCGTAAAGGTGGAAGAGAAGGACAGACAGGAGTTTATACCGAGGAGAAGGGGACGACTCCCTGATATCCCGGCAGAAGATATTAAAAGCTTTATTACCGAATTCTGGGGTGACGAGCCTACGTGGCCGCGCTCACTGACAGAAGTGAAAAAGTGCCTGCGCACTCTTTTTGAAAATAATAAACCATATACGGTCATACTCCCGTACAATGAGAAGGCGATATGGGCGCAGGAGATGCGGGACCGGCTTATTGATCATCCGATACCGGTGCCCTCACGGAAGCGACACTTAGTGGTGGCTTGTCGTCTCGGGACTCGTGAGCAGAGCAGTGCATACAAGCGGAAGCTCAGAGACCAGGACAAGTTGAAATTGATTCCTCAAGCATTCACATGCTTCGATGGTTTCTACACCCGAAAAGCTCCGTTGCAATATGCGAGATTAATAGATATGTTGGTAGGTCTGGCGGAGGACGACGAACCAGACACTGCCACATATGAAAAAACGGGAATGGACGATATATCAGAACAAGAGTTGGGCTTGGAGGAGGACAGAGCACCCCTCAAGCATCAAAAGAGAATGTCAGAGGAGGAGTTTAAGGCAGCGATAGACGAGAAATTGGCAGGAGGAGCAGGTACGGAGAAGGAGAAAGAGGTTTTGAAAGATTGAAGGCGAACAAAATGATTTTTGACCCCCTCAAGCGGGAGGTGTCAAGCCGGAAGACTTCACTGCGGTTATTTGTAAAATACCAGGTGCTGAGCCTTCCCTGGCACCACGACGGGAAAATCTGAGTATACATGAAGCAAAGATCGCAGAAGAACAAGCACGGCAGTTACTCGATGAGGATTTCATTGAGAGATCGACATCTCCAATAGTTTCCCAACCGAGACTGGTGCCTAAACCGGGAGGAGAATGCGCTTAACGGTTAACTATGCCCGCGTCAATAAAATTTTAGAGGAGGAACGAAATCCATTACCTACTCTTGAAGAAGGAAGGCGAGTATTGCGGAACGCCAAGCTATACTCAGTCATTGATCTGAAGAATGGCTTCTGGCAAATTCCACTGGATGAAAAGTCCAGATGGCTGACTGCATTTGTAGTAGGAATGGAGATATATCAGCGGAAAGTACTTCCGATGGGACTCAAACAGGCCCCGGGACTATTTCAGAAAGCGATGCAAAGCATGCTGAGTAGCAAATATGATGACCAGACAGAGGGAGAAGAGGACAGAAGGCGGGAGAGTACGCATTTTGTTACATCGATGACATTATCGTGTACTCCAATACGATGGAAGAGCACATCGACCATCTAACAGACATTTTCAGGCGTATCAAACTATTTGGCTTGAAATGTAATTTGAAGAAATGTCAACTCGCAAAGACAAGCGTGACATATTTGGGGTACGAAATCTCTTACAATAGAGTCTCGATATCCAAAGAGAAGAGGGAGGAGATCATGAGCCGGCAGAGGCCGAAGAATCGCACAGAGCTGCACTCATTTCTTGCGATGGCGCAATATTACAGCCAGTTCATACCCAATTGGGGTGCAACTCGGGCTAAGTTGGAGAGAATGATCGACTTCGGTGATTTTGAGAAGTGGGATGATGAAGCCTTAGAAGCGTACAACACGCTCAAAGATCTCATCTACAAAGATCCGAAGGATGGCGGACTCGTGCTGATGATGCCCGACTTTTCGAAGCAATTCGTAGTCGACACAGATGCATCAAAGTTCGCGATCGGCGCAGTCTTACAACAGGAAGATGAGGAGAAAAAGTTGCGCCCGATCATGTTTATAAGTAGAAAGTTGTGCTCGGCGGAGTGAAACTATTGTACGAGACAGAGAGAGGCACTGGCGGTGGTCTGGGCCCTCAAACGGTTGAGAGAGTATTTATGGGGTGGACCTCAGTTTATAGTAAGGACCGATCACCAGAATTTACTATGGCTGATGAATCATGAACAGACTGGCCTTCTAGCGAGATGGCATGCATTCTTGTCATGTTTCAATTTTACAATGGACCATCTACCCGGCAAGCGAAATGTTGTCGCTGACAGCCTCTCCAGGCTAGAGTTTCACTCAGAAGTGGCAGCTCTCGTATCATCAGCAGAAATGGAGGATCTATCCCAAGACTGCACATACGAAGTGCATCATATCGAGTCGATGCAGATGACGAGAGGGGTCCGATATAACCGATCGGGTCTACGTCATAGCCCGCAAGGTCCGGATCATGGGATATGTTGTACAGCACATGTCCTCGAGGATGCTGAGTGGTCCTATGAAGCATATGAGAATATGAAGGCGGAGATAAAACAAGAAGAGATAAAGCAAGAAGCATATGTGGAACCCCCGCAGGAGAAGAAGGAGGAGTTAGACGAAAACCCTGAGAGGATAGGAGTGCAGCTAGAGGATGGGACTATCCACATAGCCTCACCCACTGCATGGAGATAGCAACAGGCTCTCGATCCGGAGTTCAAAGAGCTAATACAGCTATACAAGAACCCGAACGAGCTGAAAATGACGAAGGAGATTAAGGAGCAACAGAAGGAGATGGGGTGGAGAGACGGTCTCTTGTGGTACAAAGGCCAACACGGGCGGTATGCATCACAACCAGACAAACGGACTCTCTGGGTTCCTGAGAAACTCAGACACATCATTTTTGTCGCTGCTCATAACTGCCCACTACTGGCGCACCCGGGCCGACAAAGAACGCATAAGTTCATTTCGAGACGATTCTGGTGGAAGAAGATGAAGGAGGATATTGATGAACAGGTCAATGCATGCATCCCATGCAAGACATCCAAAACACCATTGAAGGCGAATTTTGGCCTGATCGGGACTTTTCCTTTACACTTAGGAATGTTCGAGTTCTTACACACTGATCATGTAGGACCTTTCCCGGTCACGACGGAAGGTTACAGATACCTTCTAACGGCCATAGACAGAGCCACCAACTATGTATGGGTGGTCCCAGTCAAAGACGTAACGGGCAAAACAACAGCCAAGGCGTTGATTGACAGGATCATCTCACAGATTGGGGTGCCGAGAAAAATATGCTCAGATCGAGGCTCTGACTTTAATAATGAAGTCATCGACAAGCTATCTGCATATTACGGCATGAAATGGCAATATGTCACCGCCTATAACCCCAGAGCGAACGGCAAAATAGAGCGGGTGCATAGACCCCTCAAGGCCGCGCTGAAGATGTATTGTATGAAGAAGGAGAACCAAAAGGCATGGGTAGAGGCAGCATCCTCGTTTGCCTTTGCTATGAATTGCCTACCCTCTACAGCGTTAGGTGGTTCAAAAGGTTCCGTCTCGTCATACCAATTGGTATATGGGCGTGAGCCCGCCATCCCAGCCTCACTGCTGCACCCAAAAGATTCATGGGCAGATCAGGATGAGCTGTTTGGGATGAGACTTCGGGCGAAGATGGAGGCGGAGCAAATAGTACAGGCGCATAGGGAGGCGGAGCGCAGGAAGACTGATGCTGAAGGTGTCAGGCAGGCACACCTGGATCAAGTCAGATTTCAGGTCGGGGATATTGTACTACTGTATCATCCTCAGGTTCCTCAGGGAGTCAGCTCGAAGCTGTTCATCCACTGGAAAGGACCATACCAGATCATGGAACAGATGGGGCCTTTGAAATATAAAATCAGGGGCAGAGGAAAAGTTCAAATAGTCAATGTACGAAGGCTGATTAAGTATGATCCCTTCCTACTTGAAGATGAGTCCGTTGATCAAGCACTCAAACGGATGGAGGCTGACTTTAAAAAGGTCCCACCAATCCGTAACGAGGATATCTCGGAACGGGATGCCTACAGGGCACCAATTGCGGAGAAGGAGGAGGCTGAGCTGGAGAACAAGCGGGCCACCGACCGCAAAAGTGCGGCGGGGACTCAGACCCGCAAAAGGGTGGAGTCGAACGTGCCGGAAGGAAAGTTCACGGAGGCGCAAATAAGGAGAGCGCAAAATGACCTTATCTACGACCGACCGAGAAAGGCGATAAGGACGGCACGTTCGCAAGGAGTCCATCAAGAGGGGAGCGATGACGGAGATCAAGACCCTCGCGTGGGCAATGACACTCTCGTTCACCCCAGTTGGAAAGAAGGAGATGCGATTGGACATATTTCATGGGCCAAAGACGCTTTTTACTTGGTGAGGCCTACGGCTCAACACGTAGCCGATGACACGCTCTCAGATTTATATCTCATGAGAGTCATGGCAGTACCTCACAAACGCCATACGCGATCGAATCGAATTTCGACTGCGGCAAAAATATCTTATCGACAGAAGAAAGAGGAAGATTTTAATATAGATACTGAATGTGCTAGAGTATATATACGATTGGCACCGGGGCAAGTATCATTGTTGTTTTATAACGGCTAATTCGTGGGTTGATGTATCTTCATACATAACTCTAAACAAATCTTAGTCAGAAAAGAAATCAGTTCAAAGCGTATTATGTCGGAAACGAAGTTCCGCCGTAAAAAACTGGGAGGGGGTAGTGTGGACATCACCCCCCGAATTATCCGGTAAAAAACTTATTTATAGATTTCGTCTGGCCGGACACGTTTGAAATGCCAATTTGATCCTGGTCTTTTGGCGGCTTTTTGTCTTTGCGTCACTGAGCTAATATAACGAGACATCATTCTCTTTTTTGAGGACTGTGTTTGGTTATATTACCGACTTACTCTTCCATTGAGCTATCGTTGGGGATAATACTCTCTCTCTCTCTCTCTATATATATATATATATATATATGTATATATATATATATATATATATCGCTCTCTCATTTCTCTTAATCTCTCTCTCTCTCATTTCTCTCTTTCTTTTCTGTTTTCTCTCTCTCTCTCTCTCTATATATATATATATATATATATAATGTGCCGGTAATTGCATTAATAATGGATACGTAAATGTATTAATGTAGTACTACATGAATTGATGTAATATTGTACAAATCATCTATCCTCGGTTATGGTTTACATCTACCTTGTAGCAACGCAGCATGGGATTTCTCTCTCTCTCTCTCTCTCTCTCTCTCTCCGGGGCTCTCTCTTTCACTCTCACTCTCTCTCTCCTGCTGTGCTGTTTCTGGGTATTTGCTTTCAATTCCCGTCTGGATTATGATTGATCGACTTGTTCGACATTTGTGTATATTATATCTATCTATCTATCTACCTATCTATCTGTCTATCCGCTATCTGCTGCTTTCTATGTACGTCACCTTGACTCATGATATTTCAAGGTATACCTTGAAATATCAAGGTATACCTTGATATTGCAAGGTATACCTTGACTAGTTCAAGGTATACCTTGACATATCAAGGTATAACTTGATAT
The DNA here is from genome assembly GCA_019918135.1 of Paulinella micropora. Classification (NCBI taxonomy): domain Eukaryota; phylum Cercozoa; class Imbricatea; order Euglyphida; family Paulinellidae; genus Paulinella; species Paulinella micropora. Next base: position 16,026 of record WBZZ01003821.1, on the reverse strand, counting down.
TGCAAGGTATACCTTGACTAGTTCAAGGTATGCCTTGACTATTTCAAGGTATGCCTTGACTAATTCTTTTCTGCTCTCTCTATTACTATAATGTGCCGGTAATTGCATTAATAATGGATACGTAAATGTATTAATGCAATACTACATGAATTGATGCAATATTGGACATCGGATTGCAAACTTGAAGACGAGGAAGAGAACACACCGCTGTCTACGGTCGTTACTAGTTTTTGCTCTTCTGCCTTTTGAACAAGGTGAGGGGAGAAGAGCAAAAACTCAAACTCTTGCTGGTCGTCTTCGGTCTCCTGTTTGTCAAATTACACAGACATGTTTCAGAAGAAAACACCAACGCTGAGGGCAACGCAAGGAGGAGTTGGCTTCTAAAACACAATATTGTAATCTCCTCCTTGCATTGTCTAAACGGATTCCGACCCTTGAACTTGAAGCGGGAGTCGTTACTGGTTCTCTCCATTCTGCCCTGTCCAGATGGACCAGGCAGAGTGGAGGGACCCGTCAAACTGGGTGCGCAGCGCCGAAAAAAACCCAGTAGCTGTTTCCTCTGTTATGCTTTACATCTGATAGTACCTTTTAGCTATGCAGCATGGGATTTCTCTCTCTCTCTCTCTCTGTCTCTCTCTCCGAGGCTCTCTCTCTCTCTCTCTTCTCTCTCTCTCTCTCTCTCTCTCTCTCGCTCTCTCTCGCTCTCTCTCCTGCTGTGCTGTTTCTGGGTATTTGCTTTTAACCCCCGTCTGGATTATGATTGATCGACTTGTTCGACATCTGTGTATATTACATCTATCTACCTATCTATCTGTCTATCTATCTAGCTTTCTATGCCACCGTACGTCACCTTGAAATATCAAGGTATACCTTGACATTGCAAGGTATACCTTGCCTAGTTCAAGGTATAAGATGAAATCCTTCATTATGACTTAGAAACTTGGAGAAACAAAATGATTTCCGAAGGCTTTGATATCCACGATTGTTATATAGTAGGATATACGCAGGGAACGGAAGGATTTAAATATTATGATGGTATAGATTGTATTTCTAATTTTCTTGATTTACTTTTAGAGAGAGGAAGAAAATTAGCAATGGAATGGGCTAACAAACAACTACATAATCCAGCCAAGAAAGTAGCAGGAGTAAGAAACAAAAAGAAGAAAGATGAAGCACCCATTTTATATGTGAATGGATTTAACGGAGCGAACTTCGACCACTACTTCATTAAACAGGAATTAATAAGAAGAGGTATTAGACCAAAATCACATATGATTAATAACGGGTCAATAATCTCTTTACAATTTGAAGATATTAAAATGTGGGATATGTGTAAGCATACTCAGGGGACATTAAAAGAAAACTTAGAAAATATGAAATGTAAAACTCTTAAAGGAGATTTTGACCACGACAAGGCATCTACTTGGGAAACAATGAGTGAAGAATTAAGAAATAAGTGTCTTGAATATTTGAAGTGTGATGTTATGGGGTTAAAAGAGTTATATGACAAAATAAACACAGAGATATTTGAAAAACACTCGGTGAATTTAACTTCATACATTTCAACTTCAAGCCTCGATTTCAATATATGGAAGAAAATGATTGATGGTAAGCACGATGTAAGACTTCCAACTATTGAACAAGAGAAGGCATTTAGAAAAGCGGTTATCGGAGCAAAAACATATCCAAGCAAAGAAAGATTTATTTCAAAACAATATAAGGACTACTTAGCAGGGAAAATCACATTTGATGAATTAACCGATTATTTAGTTGATGCGGATGTCGTATCTTTATACCCAACAGCGATGCTTAATTTGTTTATGGTTGGAGAAATTAAGCAGGCTATCGCACCATTTGATTATAATAATCTTCCTATCGGTATTTACAATGTTGATTATATCTCGCCAAAAGACATATTACATTCAAGAATAGGTCAGAGAAATAAAATGGGCTCATTAAAGTGGAATTTAGCGGATATGAAAGACCAATGGCTTACAAGTGTTGATATCGAAGATATGATTAAGGAATGCTACGATATAACAATTCATAAAGGATACTATACAAAGGAGGAAGAACCAGTATTCAAAGAATATATATTAGAAATGTTTAAGGCGAAAGAGAATAGCGAAAAAGGCACACCACAATATTTATTAGCCAAACTATTTATGAATTCGTTATACGGAAAGATGATACAACGACCTATCCGAACAGAAGCAGAATATATTAAATCAAATGAGGAGTATTGGAAATTTTGGACGAAAAATTATATATCTGATGTGGTTGAATTCAAAGATAAAGATGGAAACAAACTATGGCATGTATCTGGAATTCCTAGAAAGGAAGAAATAATCGAAGAGAGCATAACCAAACCTTCTCACTACGGGGCTCTCATTCTAGCATATAGCAGACGAATTATGTATAACTACATAAAAGAGGGTAATCCAAATAAAGACATTGAGGCTGATTTCTATTACACCGATACCGACAGCTTAGTGTTGCATCTTATATTCGCCAAAATAATCAAAAGACTTGGTGATAAATCTCATGGCATAAAGACATAGAGGCTGATTTCTATTACACCGATACCGATAGTCTAGTGTTGCATGTTATGTTCGCCAAACTAATCAAAAGACTTGCTGATAAATCTCTTGGCGGAATAACAGATGACTTAGGAGATTGCTGTAAGATAATAAGAGGAGTATGGATCGCTCCTAAATTGTATATGCTAGAATTTACAACGAATGAAGCCTCTCTCCCTGACCTTACTAAGAACGACTTGAAACATAAAGACAAAGGAGTTCATATAATTGAATGCTACGAAACTGAAGGAGTAAAAAAGAGATACTACCACTTCAGAGGTAAGGGGTTGAATTCAAAAGGGTTAAATCCAGAATTATATGAAAAGATGGATTTAGGTGAAAGCATTGAAAATGTTAGAGATTTTCAAATGAAGAAAATTCATTTATCACGAAATAGCAAACAGCAAAACATTAACTATCCATGTATAGTTCATACTACAAACATAAAAAGAAAGTTAATGAAAATAAATGGCATGGTCGTGAGTTTATCAACAAAAATGATAGTATCCCTCACGGATATCAAATCAGATCTTAAATATTAAATAATTAATTTTTTTCCATAAATTTTTTTGTAAGTCTATATAGATCAATGACAACCCTTAATAGACTATCTGAAAAATTTGAACAACTTTCAATTGAGAAGAATAAGGAATTCTTTTCAGTAAAAGATGTGCAAAAGATAATCGATGATGAAATTAAGGCAATTGAAAAAAGTAAAGAAGGGAAGCAGAAGGATATTTTTCCATTTGGTAAATATCGCGGGAAGAAGGTTTCAGACATCGCATTAATTGATAAGCCATATCTTGAATGGGTTATGAAACAGCCATGGTTTGATAAATTTACAGACATTAAAAGCGAAGTAAAACAACATTTGTAATAAAAATTATTTTGTAGTATATATAAGATGAGCGAACTCAACACCGAACAGGACTACTTGAATGAAATTGAAAAATGGAACATTTACAGCGGCAATGTCAATTGCCAACAATTAAATGGACTAAGCCTGACATTGTTTCTTTCTATGAGCAATACAAGCCGAGGGATGACAATGTGAAAGTAGTTATCCCATTGGAGGCTACATTACAAAAAATAATGGACGAAGAACCAAGCACACCTTTTAAGGAGACTGATTTAAAAGAGACTGGAATTACTGAGGTTAAATGAATGTTGGTGAAGAAATAGCACAACAAGACTCCAATTTAGTTGAAGATGCGACCTGTCAGCAAACTGATATTTTTCTTCAATATGGTAAGTATAAAAAAACGAAAATTGAAGATGTCGCTAAGATTGATAAACCATACCTTGAATATTTAATTCAACAACCTTATTTTAATAACAAAGATGCGTTAAAAAATATTTCTGATGTTACATCACCTTCAGTTTTATATTTTTTTTGCTTTATTGGTCTTTTATAAAATTAGCAATAATATTGACATTTCCACCATTATTAGTAGTGGAAACTGATTTCTGTGTAAAAGATAATACATCACTTGGAGACATATAAATATCATAATTTCTTGGATTAATTTGTTGAGTTGAACTTGCATTAATATAAATTTTAAAAATTGTTGTTCCTTTGGCGATAGCAGTCACTGTTGTGTCAGTATCAACTATTGAATATTTTGTATCTACATCAGCATACACTGCTGCAGTTAAAGTTCCATTCAACACCATTCTGACTATATTTGTTTTTCCGTCTTCATTACTAATACTTATCAATGATGGATATACTAATGAATAATTGTCTAAGTTAGCACCAGGACTATCATACTTTGCTTTATTTCTTATACTCAATATTGATCTTTCTGTGGTGTGCACAGTTTCACTACCCTCAATTGAATTTGTTATGCTGGTATTCATTGTATTTGGTCCCTCAATGAATAAACTGGCACTTGCTGTTTTAAGAGTTTGTATTCCAGTCGCCGCATCATTTTTCATTACTGCTGTAAAAGGTAATGTTGTATTTTGCAGGCTTACCCCAGTATTAGCATTCGCATAGTCAATCATATGAACTAATTGAAATAATCCTGTTATGGGATTTTCAATATAAAACTTAATAGCACCAAACCCAAGAATACTGAAATTGAATTTGAAATACATTTCCTGTGCTCCAAACTATTTCTGGCATAGCCGAAGTTCCATCGCACGGGTCATCCCAGTCTTCTTGGTCAATATAATTTACGGCACCTCCTTTACAATGTGCAATATTCATTCCTGCTCTGTCTTTGTAAAAATAAAATACATCAACAAGCCAGTTTCCTATTCCAATATATGAATAGTAATCTTTTTTATCATCCGTTGTCCATATAGCAGTAAAGCGGGCGAGGACACCTGTTCCATTTCTATATTTTATTCTCCTTTTACTTACCAGTCTAGCATCTGCCGTGGCATCCGCTTTATTCAAAAATAAAAATGACACAGATGATTTTGTTTCTGCTTTTGTCCATATCCTAGTATTAATGGTATATGGAAAGATTTCCTGTAAAACTGTGTTAATTGACCTACTACTGCTTCGCCAAAAGAGGTTTTTGAATGATTTGTTTCAATATCACCATCATATCCAACTTTGACATTTATAAATTCTCCGTCTGGATTTTCTGCGATTAAGTTTCTCTGGTGAGTTTTCATTGTTTGTATATAAAACCAAAAAATATTTTTCTTTTTTCTTTTATTATTCTTTTTAACTCATCAAAATTTCAATTCCCTTAACAAGCACGCTTCGTTGAAGAATGGCGAATGTGTAATGATTGAGATTAGTTATGCCAGCACCACTCGCATTATTACTTGTAGTTGAAACGAATTCATATCGCCTCTCAGTGTCTAGGCTCAAACCGCTCACCTCATAGCCGTCTGTGTCCTGATCGCACAGCGGGCGGTTATTGTCCCAAGTATCTACGTGGAACCAGTTGCAATGTTAGACATCGCTGTTTAGGATAGCAGTTCCCTTCAACTTATCCTTCAAAATCATATAGTCCTCATTTTCCTTTGTGTCAATATCAAACTGCTGTAGACGAGAGCTGTCAAGGTTTGTATAGTATTTTTCAACCTTCGCACCAGCTCTGTTGTCATTATCAAAAGAAGTATTAGCACTCTCAGTGAAATGAAAGGCAGAAGTATAAATACGACGAATTCTTTCACCCTGCGAGCGGTTCATTTTTACGACATAGTTCTGTTGGTTTGTTTGAAGACTTTGCTTCCAAGCGATGGGATACTCAATTTTAAATGGAAAGCCTTCACCCGCAATCTTTTGCTGTACACCGAGGATGACATTCGGGTCAGTCTCAACAGCAAGGAATAGATTTAGGTTAGAGACGATAGCACCAGCGGTAGTAGCGGCAGCACCAGTGGAAATAGAACTCGCATCAGTGCCATAGAATGAAGAGCGGTTGGTTTCAGCCCACACAATCCGCATATCCAAAATTTCATTAAATCCAATAGTCTTATCCAGTTCAAAAATAGTGCCAAACAGCATACCCAAAGGAAATTTAACATTAAAAACAGGGGTGGCGCCATTGGCAGTTCCACCTTCAAAATACTTAGCCTCCTTAAAAGGAACATTAACCAACTATAATCCCCCGCAGTGCTATCGGCGAGAGCGGTATCATTATTACGGCGGGCATTAACAAGTGGCACTTTGTAATATCCTTGAGCTGCAGCGACCAATCCAGCAGTATTGGCCGCACAGTAATTGCCCCTCTTTCCGCTACGGTTCCAATTTCAACTTTTCCAGCATTACACTTTTGAAGCATAGCACCGCTACCCACACCAGCACCATGATTTTTAAGTGCCATAAATTTTCATACTTAATTTCTGGTTTCCATATAACCTTTGTGTAGTTCCCCACATGTTGAAGATTACGCAGATACTGCCCGCTTCGGCTTCGCAATTCAATAGTTTTAATCATAGACAGACAATCCATATAGATACGATTGTAGCAACCGCCAGCACCTGGAGCAGACGGAGTGTAAGTAAATCGCAACACACTCCTCGCAAGGACGAGTAGGAATTTCAAAGGTGTTTTCCATACCACCAGCAGTAGTAAGTGCGACAGGTTGCGAGCCTTCACGGCTGGTAAGTTTGTTCAATTCATACTTACCAGTGAGCAGTTCCTTAGTCTGATGGACTAGTTCTCCTCCGTATTGGACAGGCACTTTTTCTTTTGTTTTTAAAGTAGTGTAAATTAACTAATTCAGCAGTATATATTTATAGAAAAAAATAATTAAATCAAAATTAATTGATATTTTATTCGCCCGCTTCGCGGTTTCATAAAACATCGTTTCCCATTAACTTTACCTTTTCCGATGTTTGACAATAAACGAGAGTGCAACCAGCACGGCAGTGAAATTGTCAAATATCATTTGGATTTCAACAGATTAAAGAATGAATTAAATAAATTAAAATAATTAGTTTCACGATAAAATAATAAAGTCATAACTATGCCCAAACCATTAAGATTAATCGCTTGGTCGTTTTCGTCTGTCAAGTAAAACCTAAATAGATTATTTGAACTTGCGGATAATGTTTTTTCCGTATTCGCTTCCAGAGCCGTCATAGATGACAGACCCAAAAGGAATTTCGTTGGCAGTGTATATTTCTTGTAGTACGTGATTATCTCCTTCATTCACTAAATCAGATTGAAGATACAAAGTTTTTTCACCACTTAGAATAATTACATTTGGCGTTTTAATAATATTATTGGCCAAGAAATATGTTGAAATCCTATCGAACCCCATAACCTCGTGAATACGGGTATCACCATAAACCGCGGTTGAATTCCTTCATTGCCCGATACACTGAATGTTAATTTTCCATCCTCAGGTTCTATGTTGGTGTTGTTGCTCGTTATTGTGTATGTGTAATGGTTGGGGCTGTCAGCGGTTAGCACCTCTGCCAGTTTATTTTTTAAGTTGTTCATTGTGTAGTTTCCCTCAGGTATTGTAATTAAAGCATCATATCCGTTTTCGAATAATGTAAAAGTATTGTAAGGACTGGCGACGGAGTAATACGACTTCGGAACATAAATATGAAAAATTTTACAATGTGTGGGATTGTCTAGCACCTTCATATTGACTTCGTGTGTAAAGTCGCTGTCTGTCCCCGTTATCCTATTTTTGCTGTTGATATAATAAATGGAACTTGAACGACCGCCTTTGTAATCCATTGTATATTAACGGATAAATAATTATATATATATATATATATGTATCAAAATGACCATACCCATTCTGTGCTTTTTAATTTTTCCGCTTCTTTTCCTTCTTTTAGGTCTGTGAAACCACTGGCAAATTTGAATTTAATACCTTTCGCTCTTTCCATTAAAAATCTCATACTATGCCATCCGCATGTGTCGCTCGTATCAGATTGTTGTTTTACTTGATTAACCTTCATTAATAAATAACTAGCTGGATTACTCGGTAAATTAGTCTTTTCATTTGTTGTTGAAAGTATTCTGTTGGCTCGTAAAGTGCTAATGGGTCTTCAACACTCCTGTCTTTTATCTTTGATTATGATTATCTAAGTTCATAATAAATCCGTATCGCTTTCTGCTTCCGGGCTTCAACTAGTAGATTTCATCACTGGCTATCGCTCCAAGATACCATCCATATTTTTTCATTATGTCATCTATTTCATTAGTCATTAGTCCCCGCCCCTCTCCCTGTTGCTCTTCTGGTTGCTGTGGTTCCTCTTGCTGCGGCTCTGGCTGTGGGGGCGATCGTGATCGCACGCCCGTTTCGGGCTCTTCGGCCTGTGGCTCCGCAGAACTTGTGCTCGTGGGTGGTGCTACATCTGTTGGTGGTGTCTCCGCTGGTTGTGGATTTGTCATTTCATATATAAGTTGTTTAGCATCTGTAGAAGTTTCAAACCGTGGTGGGTCTATTGGCGATAGAGTGGTATTTACAGGAGTTTTTTTTTCTTCATTCTTTTTGCTTTTATTTTTAGCAATCATTTTTGTTGTAAATTGGTTTAGTTTATCCGATCCATCTTTTGCAGATGATATGTTTTCAGTGATTTTTTGTGTGTATAACCATCTCTTTAAACTAGTGGCGTAGTCTTTTGAACCTTTGTTTTTTATGATAGGAATATTGATGCCTGCTTTTTGAAGGTGGCTTATTATTATATGAATTTTTCATTTTTTTAGTATCACGTCGATTTAATCTCGTTTTCTCAGAGAACATTTCATCAACACTTCTTCGTCTCTTTTCTTCTTCCAAATCTTTTTCTTGTTTATTTACTTTGTCAGTTATATCAGTTATTTTTGGGGAAGATGTTGTTGTGGTTTTCTTAGGTTTATTTATTGTTGAAGGGGGATTCGGTTTCGCTATAATCGGCGGTGCAACTTGTGCCGTCAATAACCTCAGTCTATGTAGTCGTTCAGCATTTAGTTCCTTAATAAGTCGTTGTTCCTTCTTCTGTTCCCTATCCTTTTCTTCCTGTCTTTCTTTGTTTTTTATGATAGGAATATTAATGCCTGCTTTTTGAAGGTGGCTTATTATTATATGAATTTTTCATTTTTTTAGTATCACGTCGATTTAATCTCGTTTTCTCAGAGAACATTTCATCAATACTTCTTCGTCTCTTTTCTTCTTCCAAATCTTTTTCTTGTTTATTTACTTTGTCAGTTATATCAGTTATTTTTGGGGAAGATGTTGTTGTGGTTTTCTTAGGTTTATTTATTGTTGAAGGGGGATCGGTTTCGCTATAATCGGCGGTGCAACTTGTGCCGTCAATAACCCCAGTCTATGTAGTCGTTCAGCATTTAGTTCCTTAATAAGTCGTTGTTCCTTCTTCTGTTCCCTATCCTTTTCTTCCTGTCTTTCTTTAATCTCTGCCAGGTGTTTTTTATGTTCCCTATCCATTATTTCTTTTAGTTCTTTACCATCGGCTTGGATTTTTCTTTCTACCCTTTTCTTCTCCTCTTCTGATTCCTCCCTTGCTATCTTATCTTTTTTTCTATAGCCTCAATGCCCTCATATTTTTCCTTCTTAAGTTTGTCTAAGTGGTCTTGAATTGCTGTTCTTGTATTTTATTCAATTTCAGACAGGCTTTGGACTTTTCTTAAGTCTTCCTTTTTTTTGCCTTTTTCTTTGCTTTTGGTCTGCTTAAGTATTTCATAAAAAGTTTAACTATTTGTAATGTGCTCATATCATTTGTTTTCTTACCGAAATTATGATAATATTTTTTGCCCTTCTGGATAATATACGGCCTCCCGCTCTTATTCCTTTAAACCCGCTGTGGACGGACTTTTGCCCTTTTCACATTCTTAGTCTTAGCGACCATTTTATATTAACAAAAAATATTTTCGCATAATTTCAAACACAAGTCCCGAAGGGACGTTGTGACGGGACAAAGTCCCTCACAAATATCATTTAGAATTTGAGTGCCCCGCGTCCCCTCTGCTTACCATACCCCAGTTTTGCAGCAGTAGACCCGATACGAGACGCATATGGAACCCCGACATCGCCAAGGTCATTTGCAGTCTTTGAAATAATCTTGTTATCGCGAAGGAACTTATTCACAGCCATTGCGGTTTTCCCAACCTTTGCACATTTAATTTTACCACCAGCCTGTCCCTTGCTTCGTTGCTTCTTCTTCCGTCCAGTCTTCTTTTTACCTCCAGCCATATTTGTGCTTGAGTTTTGTTTTCACTACCATATAATATATCAAAAAATAATTATTTATAAGATATTTTTTATTTAAGACGAAAATTAAAGTTTTTTCTTAACTCATCATCTACACTTGAAACATACAGAAAATTAAATCTTGCATTTGTGATGTCGTAATACTTTTCCAGAAAGTAATCAAAGTTGAAAGATAAATCTAAGTGTTTATACACGAGTTCCATCTTATCCTGAGACTGACCCGGAAAGATTAATAAATAACCCAATTGTTTAATGGCTTCTGGCCGTAGGTCGTTCAGATACTGACTAGACATAATCACCTTTGATTTATAGTGTCTGTTCTTTTTTAACAAATCACTTACGTACTTGTCTCTTAATCCACTTCCTAAATCGTCCAAAACAAAAACAACCTCTGGCGAAATATACTTACTTGGTCTCTCTTTTGGTTCGGTAGTTTTCTTTTTTTCTTCTTTTCCGAAAAAAAAGAAATTGTGGTTTCTCCATTGGTTCTTTATCATCCTGTTTAATTTCACCTTCGTGTTGCTCGTCATGTCTGTTTAATTTGTCAAGTTCATAATCAATGACATTCACACCATCTGATTTAAGAAAGGTATATATTGCCATTGGGTTTCCCCTGTTCTTAAAGTGCTTTACCATTGCTTTATGAATGTAGTCCTTGTGTATTGTTGAAGCAATAATGACAATACGGGTTTTTCTGTCTGTCGTCAGTGCTGTCGTTTTCCCGCTCTTCTTACGGGCAAGCAAAAATATATTTGCATACAGCTCCTTAATAATTTACAACCTTTTGCTTTTTTTGTTTCCATCACCCTCTTGTTTTACTGGTTTCACCTTAATGCTATTAATCTTCTCCATCATATATTATTATCTTAAGAATTCTAAACACACAACAATTCTTCCCGCTAAATTTCCTGTATCAATATTTCCGCTGTCAGTTTCAAGGACTTTAAATGTATATTGTCCGTCTGACCATCCAACGACACCCACATTATAACTGAGGTTTGAAATGCTTGCTATATTACTATCTGCAAATGTGCTAATAATTCCAATTCTGTCCATATAAAGAATTCTGGTTTTTGTCTCTGATTGGTCGTTCAAGTAGTGAATAAATTTTACATTCATTCTGGTTGGTGTGAAAGACATCTGATTATTTTTATAAAATGCTTTGCTTCCAACAAAATCATTGCTCAGAAAAATAATCTTTTGGTATTTGTGCTCCGACATATATATAATATACAAAAAAATGATTTTAATATTCTTGTTTATGTGCTCTGCTATTTCGCGGACTGCCTGCGACTTTTATAGCAGAGTTAATAATTCAAAAAAGGATTGTTGCAAGTGATGCATTCAACAAGGGATACAAAACAAATTCAAATGTATTTACAAACCTCAAAGCGACTGGTGTATTGGATGGGACGATGCCCTTCCTTTAATATGTTCAAATGATGCTTCGTCTTGCTATAAGACACATATATATGAATGTAATGATATTTAATCCAACCACTCCATCCAAGGTTCAGAATAAGTTTTTTGTTCTGAAGTTATACACAGCAATCAATATTTCTGTTTATTCATATGAACACATATTTCCTTATTAACATTCTTTTTTTTGCGACAGGAATCACATTCTTTACATATTTTCCATTTTTTGTTCATAAAAATATGGGAGGATAGAAGTTTTTACACGGCAAACAATACTTCATTATTATACAATCAGTTTATTATATTTCATTTTCCTTTTACCTGATTCTATTTAAAGATAATGATACATAATAATAACAAAGGATAGACAATATGCCACGGGTTGGAGATTGTAAGAAAGGTAAAATTTATGCGATTAGGTCATACAAGACTGATTTAATTTATGTTGGTGCAACAACTCAAACATTAGCTCAGCGAATGGGAAGACATAGTCAAAATTATAAAGAACATCTATCGGGAACCAGAGTGAAAGGGAAAGGGCTATATTCAAGCTTTGAAATATTAAAACTTGGTGATGCTTATATTGAGTTGCTAGAAGACTATCCATGCGATCATGTTAATCAATTACTTCGCAAGGAGGGAGAATGGATTAGAAATAGCAACTGTGTTAATAAATTACTTTCTGGTAGAACCAAGCAGGAGTATGTAGAAGACAATAAAGTGCGGTTAGCTGAAACAACAAAACAATGTAGAGAACAAAATAAAAACAAAATAGCTCAATTGAACAAAGAAAGGAATGAACGAAACAAAGAATATGTGTCTCAAAAGAAAAAAGAGTACAGAGAAGAAAATAAGGAACATTTTTAATTTGTGAATAAGATTTGGAGAGAAGATAATAAAGAATATATTACACTAAAACAGAAAGAATATTATGAGAAAAATAAAGAAATTTCTTCTTGAAGCCCGACATAAATGTTTCCAGTTTCACAACTGACATTCGGGTCTGAAAGCCTCACGATACAAAGGGTTATAATGGCGATAATTATAGCCATTTGAAATAAGTATTTAATAAGTCTGATATCGGTTTTCCTATTCGTCATACAGCAGTTCCATTCATTTTCAATTTCATTGTCAATTTTTTTCTCTTCTGTCTTTAGTTCAATATCCAAAACACGAGATTTTAATTCGGGAGTTAGTTCGCCATCCATATCCATAATAGGCGGTGGTCTGTGAAGTCTAGTTGTATTATTGTTGGACATTTGGAAATACGACTGCTCGGATTGCTAGTTGGTTTGCTTGGTCTTGTAATATATTCATAAGATTTTTATTTTCTTTTTCTAAATTAACTACCTTTTTCGCTAAATGTTGAAAGGCACTAACCAATATTGGAATAAAACTTGTATATGATACTCCTTCAAGGCTACCATCTCCATCGACCGCTTTTACTCCACTTTCAAATACAAATTCAGGAAATATTTTTTTTAACCTCGTCGGCAATAAATCCGTGGCTCTTTTTTTCTTTCTTCTCGTCTGATTTCCAATAAAACGAACAGCAGTTTATTTTCATTAGTTTATTGCAACAATCACCGTAGTCTAATGTTTCAATACCCGATTTTACTCTTCTATCTGAACCAGAAGACCAAACATTAGCTCCTAATGTCATATAAATCCATCCACTATGCGGGTTCCCATTTGAGTTTGATGTATTGAAAAAGGTTAAATTACCATCATTACATATACAAGAATAGTTAGCACTAACATTTCCTTTCAACTGAATAAGTGGTTGGTTCGTATAACTTGATCTTTGACTTATCTTTGTAGCCCCTCCACCACTTACTGCTATTGATATCCCAGAACTCGCCGTTATTGATTTTGAAGCCGTAATTGCTGTTTCGTTGATTCTGAATAATTCAGTTGAAGCACCAGCATAAAATACGTGATTACCACCAGAAGGAACATTATAAAGTAATATTCCGCCAGCAATACCTAAACCATAAAAATCTGTTGTAGTACCTGTTCCATTATCCCATAAGACCAGTTTATTGTTTGCTATCGCACTCCTATCTACAAATATTTTTTTACCAGCTCCGACTACTATATTATCACTCGTTGTTAATGTTGTTGTGCTTATTCCCGCATTTGCCGTTATTAGTCCTGCTGTGCTTATGTTCATCGCTTCACTTATTTTTATTGCTTGACCGAGTCTTCCACCATTTTTGTAATTAAAACTGAGTTTGTTTGAGTATTTCGCTATTTGGAAATTTGATGATGTGTTTGAAGATAATATGTTCGTGCCGTTAAATTAACAATCAAAATATAAATTAATATTGTCTTGCCCCCAGTTCAATAATTGGAATGTTGGATAAACGGATGTATGAACGAATGCTTGAATATGTGGGCCATTCATATTGTCGTTGGTTCCATATAATTCTATGCCTCCTGTTGCTCCTGTGCCTTTTGAATTCCTTCCTATTATACAAGGGACACCAAGAGAAGTTGCCAATATTCCGCTCAATTCTTTTGTTCCTGACATTGTTTGTGTTCCTGTTAATTTTACATTCTGCCCGTCTAATGTGTCTACATAGCCTTTTGTCGCCCCGTCTGTTGAAGCTGATGGAGTGGCTAAGTTTGTTATGCTTTGGCTTTTTATATCAACTCCCGCATTTGCCGTTATCAATCCGCTAGCCGTTAATGTGGTCCCTGTTAATCCCGCACTCGCGGTTATTAAGCCACTTGCTGATTTTGCTCCGCTTGTTGTAAATGTGTCGCCCGTCATATTTCTAATCAATGTTATGTCATAATTAAAGGTTTCATAATCAAAATACAGACTGGCTATACGGACTTGGCTTCTAAATGAAGTTCCGCCACTTCCCGCCTTGTTCGCGACGAGTATGATATATCTAGCAGAAGCATTTGAAGCAGGTGTATATGTTTTAGTTGTTTGTGAAGCCCAAGCCTCGCCACTCCTGCTATCCCATAATGTGTATGTAATGTTGTCAGTGCTTACTGCCACATACCAAATGCTCGGTGTTGTTTCAATGTAATTAGCAGACGAAGGCCTAACATAATATTTTTTAATCCTGTATATGGCTCCCAAATCTATTTTTATGTGTTCGCCCGTGTATGCTGTTCCTGAAAATGTATTTGTGTTTGGTGGAACTCTTGAATAAACGCCTGTGGAGTCGTTGTAGTGAAAGTTGCTAGACCAATAATCTGAGCTCTGGTTAACATTAAAAGCCAGATATGCTGCATCGTATTCAGAAGAAGCAGAAGCGACGAATGGAGAAGCTGAAGCATTGGTTGTCATAGTCTGCGGGCCTGAATACATAACAAAGCCGAAGCACCCATTTTAACATCGCCTGACATCGTCCCACCCGTTAAAGCAAGGAAAGATAATGAACCAGTAGAATTCACCCAATTTATGCCGTTGTATAATATTAACTGGCCGTTTGCTGGTCGTTATCACTACATCACTTAAAGCATCTATTGATTTATTGCCTATCCGTGTGTCAAAGTCTGTATTCGCCCTCGCGGTGGTGTAATATAGCTTTGTTCCTTCTGCTAAATTGGTGGTGCTCTTGGTCGCTAATTGTGTATCAAATCTCGCATTCGTGTTATATAAATTAGTGCCCTCTGCTAATTGGTGGTGCTCTTGGTCGCCAGTCTCGTATGAAAATCCGTATTTGCTCTGGCTGTCGTATAGTAAAGGTTCGTTCCCTCGGCTAAGTTAGTAGTTGATTTAGTGGCGAGCCGTGTATCAAAATTTGAATTATCTCTGGCTGTGGTGTAATATAAATTAGTGCCTTCTGCTAAGTTGGTTGTGCTCTTGGTTGCTAATTGTATATCAAACCTAGCATTAGTATAATATAAGTTTGTTCCCTCTGCTAAGTTAGTAGTTGATTTAGTCGCTAGCCTTGTATCAAAGTCTGTATTTGCTCTTGCTGTAGTATAGTATAAATTAGTGCCTTCTGCTAAGTTTGTTGTTGATTTAGTGGCGAGCCGTGTGTCAAAGTCTGTATTTGCTCTTGCTGTCGTATAGTATAGATTAGTTCCTTCTGCGAGTTGGTTGTGCTCTTTGTTGCTAATTGAGTGTCAAATCTCGCATTGGTGTAATAAAGGTTCGTCCCTTCGGCTAAGTTTGTCGTTGATTTAGTCGCTAGCCTTGTATCAAAGTCTGTATTTGCTCTGGCTGTCGTATAATATAAATTAGTTCCTTCGGCTAGGTTAGTAGTTGATTTAGTCGCTAGCCGTGTGTCAAAGTGTATTTGATCTTGCTGTGGTATAGTATAAATTTGTTCCCTCTTTTAAGTCAGCGGTCGTTTTTAATAAAAACCTACCATCAAATCGCACATCGGTATAGTAAAAATTGGTTCCTTCTTTTAAATCTG
>WBZZ01003820.1:65000-67478 GCA_019918135.1 Paulinella micropora | reverse complement strand
GAAGAAGAAGAAGAAGAAGAAGAAAAAAAGAAAAAAGAAGAAAAAGAAGAAGAAGAAAGAAGAAGAAGAACAACTACAACAAAAATAGCGACTACAACAACTACCACAAACTACAAAACTACAACAACTACCACAACTACAAAACTACAACAACTGCAACAAACCTACTACTACTACTACTACTACTACTATACTACTACTACTACTACTACTACTACTACTACTGAAGAAGAAGAAGAAGAAGAAGAAGAGAGAAGAAGAAGAAGAAGAAGAAGAAGTAAAACAAAAAATAGCGACAACAACAACTACCACAACTACAAAAACTACAACAACTGCAACAACCTTCTACTACTATACTACTACTACTACTACTACTACTACTACTACTACTACTACTACTACTACTACGAAGAAAAAGTATGTATGTGTGTATGTGTGTGCATGTATTTGTATGTACGCATGTATGTATTTGTATACATGTATGCATGTATGTATGTAAATATGTATGTATGTATGTATGTATGTACTACTACTACTACTACTACTACTACTACTACTACTACTACTACTACTACTACTACTACTACTACTACTACTACTACGAAGTAAAAGTATGTATGTATGTATGTGTGTGTATGTATTGTATGTATGCATGTATGTATTTGTAATAATACTATATCTGAGGCGTACTGATGCAGCTAATGGCATATCCTCAACGGACATAAGCCTCCAATACCCTTGTTCGAGGTCCTCCACCCCCCGTGTCAGTCTCTCGCCTGATGATCGGGGCCACCGATGGAGCTCCTGAGGGCAAGACTGCACTAAGCCGAGGTTATTCCGCAGTCCCAGCAACCTCTTGCAAGACGTCACCCAATGTGCAAGTGCATACACCAAGCGCGGTTGCTAGAGCTGCCTCGAAACCCCACCCATAACAATCTGGTGTCTGCTGGGTCCTGGGCTATCAACCAGCATATGCGGAGTTTAAGATCTTTTACGCGCGCAACGACCCTCCTCCCCAGCATCTACCACCAAAGGGTTATGAGTTGGCGTCACAAATAATAATAATAATAATAATAATAATAATAATAATAATAATAATAGTGCTTCTCTGTCAATGGCTGATGCATTTCTGCACATGCGCCTCCATCAATAATAATAATAATAATAATAATACTATATCTGAGGCGTACTGATGCAGCTAATGGCATATCCTCAACGGACATAAGCCTCCAATACCCTTGTTCGAGGTCCTCCACCCCCCCGTGTCAGTCTCTCGCCTGATGATCGGGGCCACCGATGGAGCTCCTGAGGGCAAGACTGCACTAAGCCGAGGTTATTCCGCAGTCCCAGCAACCTCTTGCAAGACGTCACCGAATGTGCAAGTGCATACACCAAGCGCGGTTGCTAGAATAATAATAATAATAATAATAATAGTGCTTCTCTGTCAATGGCTGATGCATTTCTGCACATGCGCCTCCATCGTCTCACCGTGAGGGGAGTACGAAGAATTGACGATAAGCTCTAATGACACCCCGCAAGGGCAGTTCCAACACTTCCAGACGGCCGGTATGTTCAATGAAAATTACTGGTCCAGACGGATCGGTATGATCAATGAAAATACTGGTGGCACCGACGGGAATCGAACTGGCGACAGGGCCCAGATGGTAGAACTTGACCACTGGGCTATCACGGTGTCCAATAATAATAATAATAATAATAATAATAATAATAATAATAATATAGTGCTTCTCTGTCAATGGCTGATGCATTTCTGCACATGCGCCTCCATCGTCTCACCCGTGAGGGGAGTACGAAGAATTGACGATAGGCTCTAATGACACCCCCGCAAGCAGTTCCAACACTTCCAGACGGACCGGTATGTTCAATGAAAATACTGGTGGCACCGACGGGAATCGAACTGGCGACAGGGCCCAGATGGTAGAACTTGACCACTGGGCTATCACGGTGTCCAATAATAATAATAATAATATATATAATAATAATAATAAATAATAATAATAATAATAATAATAATAATAATAATAATAAATTACAAAAAATAACAATAATAATAATAATAATCATAGTAATAGTGTATCTCCTGCCAATTGCTGAGCCAAAAGCCATGTGCATCCAGTCCTCCATTCCATAAGGAAAGTCTCCACACCGATCGGTGGAATAAAGGAAGTGACGGCATAGAACATTACTCTAGGAGCTTTTACCAATCAGCCCATGGAAAGGACCGATGGCCTATGTACTCCCTAAAATCATAGTAATAATAATAATAATAATAATAATAATAATAATAATAATAATAGTGCTTCTCTGTCAATGGCTGATGCAAATCTGCACATGCGCCTCCATCGTCTCAACCATGAGGGGAGTACGAAGAATTGACGATAGGCTCTAATGACACCCCCGCACGGCAGTTCCAACACTTCCAGACGGACCGGTATGTTACATGAAAATACTGGTGGC
>WBZZ01003820.1:57500-60000 GCA_019918135.1 Paulinella micropora | reverse complement strand
GGGAATCGAACTGGCGACAGGGCCCAGATGGTAGAACTTGACCACTGGGCTATCACGGTGTCCAAATAAGAATAATAATAATAATAATAATAATAATAATAATAGTGCTTCTCTGTCAATGGCTGATGCATTTCTGCACATGCGCCTCCATCGTCTCACCCGTGAGGGGAGTACGAAGAATTGACGATAAGCTCTAATGACACCCCCGCAAGGGCAGTTCCAACACTTCCAGACGGGCCGGTATGTTCAATGAAAATACTGGTCCAGAAATAGACCGGTATGTTCAATGAAAATACTGGTGGCACCGACGGGAATCGAACTGGCGACAGGGCCCAGATGGTAGAACTTGACCACTGGGCTATCACGGTGTCCATAATAATAATAATAATAATAATAATAATAATAATAATAGTGCTTCTCTGTCAATGGCTGATGCATTTCTGCACATGCGCCTCCATCGTCTCACCCGTGAGGGGAGTACGAAGATTTGACGATAAGCTCTAATGACACCCCGCAAGGGCAGTTCCAACACTTCCAGACGGGCCGGTATGTTCAATGAAAATACTGGTCCAGAAATAGACCGGTATGTTCAATGAAAATACTGGTCCAGAAATAGACCGGTATGTTCAATGAAAATACTGGTGGCACCGACGGGAATCGAACTGGCGACAGGGCCCAGATGGTAGAACTTGACCACTGGGCTATCACGATGTCCAAATAATAATAATAATAATAATAATAATAATAATAATAATAATAATAATAATAATAATAATAGTGCTTCTCTGTCAATGGCTGATGCATTTCTGCGCATGCGCCTCCATCGTCTCACCCGTGAGGGGAGTACGAAGAATTGACGATAAGCTCTAATGACGCCCCCGCAAGGGCAGTTCCAACACTTCCAGACGGGCCGGTATGTTCAATGAAAATACTGGTCCAGAAATAGACCGGTATGTTCAATGAAAATACTGGTGGCACCGACGGGAATCGAACTGGCGACAGGGCCCAGATGGTAGAACTTGACCACTGGGCTATCACGGTGTCCAAATAATAATAATAATAATAATAATAATAATAATAATAATAATAATAATAATAATAATAATAATAGGCTTCCTCAGACTATAGCATCAGATCCAGATCCTGGACATGTGCCTCCATTAATAATAATAATAATAATAATAATAATAATAATAGTGCTTCTCTGTCAATGGCTGATGCATTTCTGCACATGCGCCTCCATCGTCTCACCCGTGAGGGGAGTACGAAGAATTGACGATAAGCTCTAATGACACCCCCGCAAGGGAATAATAATAATAATAATAATAATAATAGTGCTTCTCTGTCAATGGCTGATGCATTTCTGCACATGCGCCTCCATCGTCTCACCCGTGAGGGGAGTACGAAGAATTGACGATAAGCTCTAATGACACCCCCGCAAGGGCAGTTCCAACACTTCCAGACGGGCCGGTATGTTCAATGAAAATACTGGTCCAGACGGATCGGTATGTTCAATGAAAATACTGGTGGCACCGACGGGAATCGAACTGGCGACAGGGCCCAGATGGTAGAACTTGACCACTGGGCTATCACGGTGTCCATAATAATAATAATAATAATAATAATAATAATAATAATAATAATAATAATAATAGTGTATCTCCTGCCAATTGCTGAGCCAAAAGGCCATGTGCATCCAGTCCTCCATTCCATAAGGAAAGTCTCCACACCAATCGGTGGAATAAAGGAAGTGACGGCATAGAACATTACTCTAGGAGCTTTATACCAATCAGCCCATGGAAAGGACTGATGGCCTATGTACTCCCTTCTAGGAGCTTTATACCAATCAGCGCATGGAAAGGACCGATGGCCTATGTACTCCCTAATAATAATAATAATAATAATAATAATAATAATAATAATAATAATAGTGTATCTCCTGCCAATTGCTGAGCCAAAAGGCCATGTGCATCCAGTCCTCCATTCCATAAGGAAAGTCTCCACACCAATCGGTGGAATAAAGGAAGTGACGGCATAGAACATTACTCTAGGAGCTTTATACCAATCAGCCCATGGAAAGGACCGATGGCCTATGTACTCCCTATATAATAATAATAATAATAATAATAATAATAATAATAATAACTAACCCTAATCCCAATCCTAATCCTAATCCTAACCTCAATAATAGATTTAAAAGGAAGAAATGAAGTAAGCAGGCAAAAACAGGCAACCGCAAGGATACGATGAGGAAAAGTGAGGAAAGGAAGAGATGCTAAGGCATACATATAGTAAAGTGAGAGATATATCGCGAGTAAGAAGCTGGTCATATCATGGTCTAAATGCCCGAAGCGGTAAATTGCTCGGCTTCCTAAACCCCCTTAGTGATTACGAGAACTTATGAGTAGAGGGAAGGATGCACGTAAGGCTCAAACTGGAGAATGAGCTTAGCACGCTTTTTTTTTTTTTTTTTTTTTTTTTTTTTTTTTTTTTTTCTTTT